>JAXQQM020082556.1:0-27214 GCA_034641835.2 Pinus albicaulis | reverse complement strand
TCTTGGGGTGACTTGCCTTGGATTTGTCCTTTGGTCTGCAGTTTGGGGGCACCTTTCCCTTTATTTTGATTCACAAATCCAAATTCTCACTTCTTCTATTTGAATTTCTGCTTAATTTTGGAACAATACCAGTATGACATACCAAGCAAGGAGATGTCAAGGAACTCCATTTCCTCTTGAATGTATATGTGCAGAAAAATTTAGTACTTCAGCACCAAATATTTCTCCGAATCTTTGATACTCAACCTTGTGCACAAGGTATGGAACAAATTCGTCATCTCATGCATATCTTGATCCCTTTGTTGCTGCAACGTAGTCCATTGTATGTACTTGTCCTCATAGATCCCTACAAGATAATATTGTTCCTTGATTATCTCAGAAAGAATTCCAAGTGGGTGCGCCCGAGAATCGAGAGGGTTCACCCTCATCCTTTTTCTCACAGTAGGTTTCCCACCAGTCCTTGACATGAAAGGTGGCTTTGAGAAGTGCAAAAATAATCTTCTCCTGGTTGGAAAGATCATGAACCAAGAAATATACTTCTAATAGATTCAACCATCTATCTACGGTGGCTACAACTATTTGGCCCAAAAATATGGGAATTTCAAAGTTTACTTGTACCTTAAAGGAAGTTGTGCCTCTAGGGTGGGTGTTGGATGCAGATGCACCGCCGGTGGGCAGTCATTAAAGGATCTGGGCAAATTTATTCATCATTGCATGTCTAAAAATAGAATGCATGTCGGTTATTATTATCTCTTAATAATAACTGGACAATAAATAATAATATATTCTCTTGAAGCACTTGATTTCAATTAACTGATGTGGCAAACCAGTTGACTGAAGGAATTACGAGTTCTAAGGTTGGTTGGTGGCACATGCAAGTGGACTTAGTTGTAACTGAGTGATAAAAAGTTGTAACATAGTTGGATATGTAGTTATGTGATTTGTAAAGTATTTTAACTCAGTTAAGTGAGTTAAACTCAGTTGTGCTCGTTGTAACTAGTTGTAACTAAAGATACACTAGTGAGAGATCAGTGAATTAAATATTAAATTAATTGACAGGGAGTGATCTCACATGCAACTGAAGATTTACTACTATTGACTACATGCATGTCAGATCCAATGGAGAACCAGTTGAGATATAGGTGAAAGGGACAGTTTGACTATCTGTTGTGACATTAGTGGGTGCAATCATGCAACCACACACACAATGGAGATGCCAATGAGGACTGCGTAGTCAAGGCAAGGAAATATCTCATTCATTCAGGGATTGTGATCAGCAGGGATTACGTAGTGGAGGCAGGCTTTCTGGAGGCAATAAATTGGTGCATGTATTAGCCAATTTTTGTATGACAGTGTGAGACGATTATATATTGTATTGAGAGCTATTGGATTAGAGTTTTGTATGAGATTGTTTCATGATCCATGATATATACATAATATATGATAGTGGGGTTTTTAGCTTTATGTTTTCCTGGTAAAAACATCTGTGTTATGTGTGATTGATCTTTCTTAATGTGTTTTCAATTGGCGATTAAATTTCTGCAAAGATTTTAGTAGAAGGATTCTGTATTTAACAGTGGCATATAATTGTTAGATCAGGAGAATCCAGGAAATACATAATTGTATTAAAATTTCTACAGATCTCTCCAAGGACTACAAATTTTGATGTGAGCAACATCAAAGGAACTTTCATGTTGCTCCTCGTTTTCCCAAAAACATTGTTTAGGGCCTCAAACTAGCTCTGAAAGTTCAGGACCCGAAAAATTGCTAAAAAGAGTAAATTGTGCTACAATTAAGGAAACTGAAAAACTGAAACAACAATGGTGGGGCCTCAAGTGGAATAAGCGGATGGCCACCAATTTCCACCTGGATCACACTAATAACACATAATAGGTTTATAATAATTAATTACAATTCTAATCTAACAAAGAAAACATTGATGATATTTTTTTAATTATATATGGGTTTCTAGTATCACATGCCAATAAAAAATATGGCCATACTCCTTTTTATATGATATAAATATAAATACCTTTTAATTCACCAAAAAAAAAAAACAACACATATTATATTATATCATAAATAATTATATATATATAAAACAATTATTTAGAAAATAATATTTACATTAAAATTATAATTTTAATAAAACTCAAACAATTATCATTTAAATATATTACAACATCTCTCACACACATAAAACAACCATACATTAAAAAAAAAAAATACAATATAATGTTAAAAATATCCTAAATTAAATATAATGTTAATATTAAATCCTAAATTAAAACAAATAAATAACATCAATCTCATGACCAAATCACTCTTACCAACCAATAACCTTATAACCAAATAAATCTTACCAACCCATAACCTTATCAAATAAATTTTAAAAACTAATAACCTTTTTAGGAAAACAACCACTCAAATCCATACATGCTAATTTTTCTCAACTAAAAAATATGCTTATTTTTTTCTTAGAAATAGGTTACATGTTAATTTTTTCCACTCATAAATATAATGATTTTTATTTATTTATTTATTTTGAAATTATGGCTTGTTAAAATGTTGACACAAAGATATTTTCACCAAGATTGTACAAGACTCTATTAAGGTTGGAGGCTCCTTAAAACAATGTAACTCCCATATTTGGCTCCCATCCTCAACCCCCCTCATGAGATTTCAACCTAAAACCTAATGGAAACTAGACCACATAGAAACCAATGAATCTAGACCTCATTCTTTAGTATAAATAATAAATATGATAATATTAAAACTTACAAAGGTTTCATAAACCCAACTTATGGGGCTATGCAGTTATCAACCCCACCAACCAATTATAGGGATATACTTGATAGATGTTTATATTTATAGAAAATGGAATTGGAGCCAATGAAGCAAAGGGAGCACACGACTAGGTTTTCCTAGTCATCATTACATCTCCCTAAGAATCTACAATATTGTGCAATATATCATTCGTGGTTGTTCCATTGTTGTCGTAGATTTGGAGTTTTCATTCTTAGTTTCCTCGACTCAGTTGGCTAGTTTTTTTTGTGCCATATTTTAAGATCTAGTAGTGTTTTTGCATTGTTCATGATTAAACCAAATAGGTTGTTGAGTTCACTAGTTCAATTTGGGCCTTTCCAACCCTAGCATGAATGATCATGGCTCTCTTCCCCATGGTAGATTTGTAAAAAGGGAGGATATAATTCCTTCTCTTAATTTGGGTTTGTTGCCTATGTGAAGAAGAAAATAACAATTTTAATGAGAGAGGATTGATTGGTAAGTTCATTGGACCATTGCCTAGTTACAACTCTCTTTTAGAATTTATCTCTAAAAATTTGGAAGATCATGAGCACATTGGTACTTTATATTGTGGAAATTGTTATTCTGGTTTTTTTTTTTAAATAAGGAAGATAAGGTTCTAATCTACATATTTCAACCTTATTTCAAGAGCTCCAAGGGAATGTCTCTCACCCATTGGAATTTGGATTTTAATCCCACCATGAAAATCTCTTCTACACATGTCTAGATTCTATTTTCGTATATTCTTCTTGTTTGTTGGGTTGATGGTATGTTCAAAGTTGTAGGTGAGAAATCGGGCCACTCGATTACTAGTTCTAAGGTAAAGGACATTAACTTCTCTTGTGTCAAAATATGTGTTGAAATGGATTTGAAAAAGGTCTCTTTGAGGTGATTTATCTTGACTTGGAGGTTTGGTCCCATATTTAGTCTCTCAGATTATGCACAAGTTCTTTTTAAACAATTTTTTTCCATGATTATGGGAACTTTGCAAAATTTTGTCCAAAATCTCAGCATTTTATTCTCCTTTTATCCATCCACCATCTTCTCAAAGTAATGATTAGCAAGGAGCATTCAAACTACTTTTCAATAAAGCACAAAAATTGTCCACTCTATGAGCTTTCATTTTAGCATACTTGAATCCCAACAACATCCTCTCTCCAATAATAAATATGAAGCTTTGAATTCCTTAGAGGAAGAAATCATAGTTGAAGAAGATCAACAAGATTCAGATCGAGTGCCTTAAGAGAACATTGGTTCACCTATTGAGGAATATAATACTTCTAAGTATATTGACAAAATCCTTCTTTTAGATAAAAGTGTAGTCTAAGGAGGCGATGTTTTCACCCAAAAAAATGGAAAATCTCGCATGATTTTGACAAAATCGAATGAAATTTTTTGAAAATTTGGGTTACATCTATCAAGACTCAAGATTTTGGGTGCAACAGGGACTCTTGATGGCGTTGAATCAATTTCCATCATAAAAAAATTCGATTCAAACACTCCCACAGTTGGATTTATTATAAGACAAATTGTCCGATTCTGATGAGAAATTCGTTGTTTGGGTTAAATTGTCACCTCATTAGACAACACCTTAGATAAGAAAAAGAGACCAATCTGGAGGAAGGGAAGGAGTTCAATCTCTCATCTTCTTCTCCTTCCTATTTAGATGTTCTAGAAAGTGATTAATTTTATTCCCATTCGTTAACAAGAAGTAGAAAATATTGAAACAAGAAATCTCTAAAAATTAGTGACCATCATTCTTTAGTCTTTTGTGGTTTTAGTGAGGTCGATTTAGATTAAATATTAAAAATGTTTTATTTTTGTACCATCTTATGCAAACAATTAATAAAAATCTACTCATGTTCTCAAGAAATAGTAGACTCAATCTCAAAAGTTCTAGTATTAGACCTCTCCCTTTCTTCCTTTGTTGAGAGGAGAATGGTTTTTTTTTACTCTCCTCTTTTTATAAGCATTGAAGTATTTATCCGTATTGTATTCATTATGACATACTTCATTTGCATGTTCTAACGGTAGATTCTAGTTTAATACAATTTTTTTGTTTTAATATACTAAATGTAATGACAAAATATTTCTATCATTTTAAAAAATGGATTTAAGATGAGGAATGTGAAAATTAGCCCATTTAATGAGAAATGTATACTGAGATTGTTGAATAAAAAAAAATCACTTTGTTTATCTTAAATTTCTATAAGCTCGTTTTCACATCAGTTATTTAGGAAGTAACCTACTTTTATAAAATAAGTGAGCAACATTTTATAAATGAAGTTATATTATAAATTAATATGTAAGTGACTTCATTTTTATAAATAAAGTTATATCATGTAAGTCATTTAAGAGATAACTTATTTTTATAGAATAAGTGAAAAACATTTTTTAAATGAAGTTATACTATAAATTAATATATAAGTGATTTTATTTTTATAAATAAAGTTATATGTAAAAAAATATTTTTTTGGTTTGTTAGTACATAAGTGATTTATAAGATTAGTATATGGTTTAGGAAATTATGGCTTAGGGGCATCTAAGTTATCAAAATATTATGGGATTACATTTGGCATGGACCACACCAACCTTTAATATAGTTAGAATTTTAAATGTCTCTTTCGAACTACCACGAACTTTTTAACTTAGGTCACCATACATAATGAGATTCTTTGAAACCAATTTTGTTAATAAGATTTGACTATCCAAAAAATTAAAACCATTATATAATGATTCAGTTGTGTAACTTAAATGAAATGCACTTTCCAATAAAATTATGAAATAGCTCAATTTTACATAAAAAAAATTAAAAAGGACTTGAACTCAATATTTTTTATACGTTAATTAGTCTTCAACCATGTGAATTAATATTTAGGTTATTTGTTTTCTTAACCTCAAAATATGAGTTTATCCCAAAAAAATTTATTTTCTTGCCAAAAGAATCAACACGACCACACAAAAAAAATGTGAAATTTTGGGGAAAAAATGTTGAATCTCAACAATAATGGGGTTAGATCTTCGTTAGTTCGCATAGAAAAAGAAAGTTTTCTTTTTGTGTCAGAATTTTTGAGCTCACATAACATGCATGACAAAGAACATATGCAGAAAAAGAAACATGTTCTACACTAGTTTTGATTTGTCATGATCTCACAAAGCACATGTCAAAAAACACATGCAAATTGAAAAGAGTAACAATCTAGGAACAAAAACAATAAAAATGAATTATTAGTTTGAAATAAATAAATAAAAGGGCATATTAAAACTGTATACCTTTCAATCTAAACAAAAGGATCATATCTCGGGTAATGGAAACCTTTTCAATTGAAATAAAAATTTTCCAAACTAAAAACATATTGTTAATGTAATGGAATGATCCACTTAAGTTTGATACACAAAGCAATAGTAGAACCTAAAAATATTTATTTCATGTGGTAGTGCTGGTTTATGATCTAAATCAACAACCGAAGTGGGTCCTCAGATGGACCCTAATACCATGTTCAACAAAATATGGTATTTCCACATAAGACAAACACCTTAATCAACTGCTCACACAACTAAACAAATATCATAACACTCGTATTTTTATGTGGTTAAACCATATAAGAGGGAAATATTCCATGGTCCCAACTGATGTGACCACTTGAGGTGTATATTATTACAAAAGAAAAAATGTACATAAGGGTTTCCACAATCAATCTTCAACAAATGACCCTCCATGCTCTTTATATAGAAATTATGGACCAATCAAATTTTAAGGCATGATTCAATAACCATTATTATCAACCTTGGATGTGGGTGACATGACTCGACCGTGCGAAGCCAGTCCTTCCCATGCTTAGGCTAACAATGCCCTGCACATCCATCTCTAATCTGATGCTGAACCTCATCTCTGCAATCATTCACATTGGCCCTTCGAAGCACCTGATCTTATGCCATACACTGAATCACATGCAATCACAAGTGAACTGTCACAACTCGTAGATGCGAGCGTGCCATAAAATCGCACAGCATCTTCACTCGTGCCACAGGTCTTCAAACAACGTTGTTCCTCCTCATTTTGTCATCCCTTCGCTGCTTTAGTCGACCTCCAGAGCCTTCCCTACCTCTCCCTTGGCTATCCTGTTGTTGCTTCAGTTTCTGTGCGCATTCCACCTGCTACACGCTCTCTCGGACACACGCCCCCTTATTTGTGCTAACCTGCAGTGTGCTTCTCCAGCTGATTCCCACCTGGTTGTGTGCCTCCTTCTAGAATTCCCCTCTTCATTTGCTTCATCTCGTTGCATGCATTCTAAGGCAGGCACCCTTGTTGTGTGCCCCCCTTCTGCCTGCCTCCCTGATGTGTAACCCTCTGTTGCACACCCCCCCCCCCACCACTATTCTTGTCTACTGCGTGTTCTCCTATTGCACACTTCACTGCTTCAAGCTAGATCTCCCACCTTCTGCTTGTTAGCCCCCCCATGGCTCCATGACAGCATCAAAAGGCTATCAGGGGTAGCCGAAGAGGAGCATTCTCGGGTCGCTATCATCGTGGTCATGACCACCATTTGGAATCCATTGAGGGCTCCTCTTCTGTAAGCCAGGACAAGGATGCACCTCAACAGTCTGAGTGCACCCAAGATGAGATAGATTTAGCTTCGGAGAATCATAGGGGAAGAATAGGCCCCAGGAAATCCACCATTGTGCATTCTGAGACACCCACTCATCGAAAAACCGAGTCTCTCTTGGTTCATGAGCCAATAAAGGAGGATATAGACATGTGGATCATGGATTCAGATGGGTTTTGGATGAGAGTTACATATGTTGAGTACCCAGATGCTCCCATCATCTACGCAGCCTCTCATAAGCCCCCGTGCATGCCTTTTGTTGAGGAGGAGGCCATTGCACAAGAATATGGATGTCGAATCGAGGAGAAGGGCCCTGCCATAGAGGATGATGAAAGAACACCATGACTGCGTGGTTGCTCTGTTCTTTTCTGTTTTCTAATATTTCAGCACATACTGCAGATATTTTGTTTTTATATGTGTCACGGAACACTTTGTAAATAATTGTTGTCTGATGTTATTAAGGGCTTGGTTTCCTCCTAGGAGGCAGCCCCAAACCTGCCCTATTTTGAAAGCTTCTAAGGTTGGGATTGGTTAAGCACCGCTTACCATCTCATCCCAATGCCTATGTAAAGTTTTTTTATTATCTAATATAGTTTATCCTAACTAATAAAAAAAACCATTATTATCAAGGAGAACATGAATCGTCGGATCACTATATGTCTAATTATATCATGATTGTTGAATTACACAACTATAAATGCATATTAATGCGCAATAAATAAGCACACTTTTACTTAAAGATACATTAAATCAATTTGATTCTAAGTAACTTCTAAGTTTCTAAATATCCTACAACTCATATAGCCATCTTTCTTTCTTTTTGTAAATTTTATTATTTTTGCATTACTTTAATATTTATGGTTATTCAAATAAATGAGGAAGACATGATTTTATAAGTAGTTCTAATAATGTATAAAGAAACATTAAAATGGGTTTGTTGTTCATATAACTATTTGTAATCAACTTAGAATTAGTAGCATACACTTTGTAGTCAGTTTTTCATTTTTTATTTATTTATGACAATTAAATAATTTTTATTTATTCTCTAATAATATTTATAGAAACTATTAGAATACACAAAAATGTGAGAGGTATGCATAAAGTGTGTGATACATTGTTCATTCATATACTACACATAAATACACCAGTTTATGACCTTTGGTTTCACTTTCTAAGGGGTCTCTTGGACTTCTCATGATTCTTCACATTCTCTTGAGACTTTCATTTTCCTCTCAAGTGAATGATATAATTTTACAAGCTCCCCTAAGGACTATGTTTCCTCCCTCAATTTTAATGGGTGTATATGAATCCAAGAAGAGAGTTGAAATATAGATGTGGATATAGCCAATGGTTGTATGTGCTCTCTAAATCTCGTGGTTTCTGAGTAATATCGTGGACTAAATGGGGTAGAAGAAGTAGAAGTCTTATAATATTGGTTGTGGTTTAAGGCTAACCACTAACTCTAGAACTTGGCTTGAAATTGTTCCTAGAACAATTTCAAAACTAGATAGAAGTTGATGTCTTCTGCAAAATGAAAATTCTCTCTAATGATGGTCTAAAGATGAGAAAACATTATTGAAATGGTGGTTTGAATATTATCACAAACTATTGTCTAGTATAAGAAATAATTATTCTATTGAGTAGTGGTTTAAGGAGGACCACAACCTAAATGGTGTTCATGTAAATTGAGTTTGTCTCTCACTACAACTCTAACTCCACCTTTGGTTAACTCTAGCCCTGGGTTTTGGAATTTTGATTTGGTTCTTCTTGAGTATTTTCTATTGTAGGGTTAAACATTTCTTTGAATGATCAATATGATTTCTACAATGCTCATAAGGATGAAGATAAAAATATGTATCTTTCATGTGGCGAACTCAATGATAATGTTCGTAATTAAGAATATAATGTGGAAATGGAGAAGGTGAAGATGAGATTTCTTGAAGAAACCCAATACTTTGGAATTGGATTTTTTTGGAATATTCTGGATTTTGAAAGGTCACTACCTCCTTTCTGTATCCAATATCGGTTTTGTGTTTTTTTTTATGCATTCTTCCCAAGGTCTAATCACGGGCTTGGAAAGTGCACTAATAAAATTTCTTCATCTTCATTGAAAATTGATTTTGAAGTGTCTTCTCTAATGTGAACATATGACGGCAGATGGTAAGACTATTTTCAAAACTCAAAAAGAGAATTATTATGAACAAGCAATAGTTTAGAATGGTCACTCTTTTGTCGTAATTCATCTCATTGGAGTTGTGTCTCAAGCTAGAGAAATTCAATTTTGTCCTATGAATTTTGTAACTAGGTTAGAACATCAGTGAGAGTGGCTTTGTCAATTTTGAATGTATCCTCAACAATATAGAGTATTAGAGTATGTGATAACTCTTGTACTTCATCAATTTGAGTCATTTAGAAGTCAAAGGGTTTTTTGTGATTTCACTCTTCAACAATGAGACTTGGTGATTTGGAAAATTAAATGGGAGAAAAAAACAACAACTTAGGCTCTCAACGCATTAGGAAGAGGAGATGAATATAGATATTGGAGACTTCTATGGATAACAATTAAGCTATTGGTGTTCACCCTTCCCCTCCCCCCCCTCATTTTTTAACAAATATGCTCCTATTGCTAACTTGATAAGACTTGACTTACAAGGAATGGAGAGAAATTATTATTTTCAAGCATAAAAAAATTTCACCAGACTTATTAACAAAGGATAAAATATCCCAATGCTTCCAATTCCCAATGGTTACCTTGCATTTTCAAATACAATTCAATTCCTACATGAATAAAGATAGCTAAGTCATTATACATTTCGTCACCAATTCCAATTTTTTTTAAGAATAAAAGTATCTACGCTTGATAAGTATTGTAAAAATAATGATCAAAGTCATACCACTGAATCATAAAATGAAAAATATATAGCACATTCCACCCTATTGGTAGCATATCCAAAATTGTGGTTTCTTGTGTGAAGCAGTGATAATGGGTTTTCTGTGAGGTATTTCTTAAAACAATTGTGGCTTTCAAATACACATTTAGTTTTTTAGCCTAATACACTCATCTTAGCAATGATTATAATATCCATTTTTGTGGTATTATGGCCAGAGAAAAATGAAGAAGTATCCAAGAAGGCCACCTCCATTACTGCATTTGAATTGCTTGCATTTAACTAGGATTGAACACTCTCTCTTGGTACTTCTCAAGGGTTTCTACTTATTTACTCCTCCAATGGTGATTTCTTGCACAAATAGATGTTATATCCATGTCCCCTAATAGGTTTATGTTTCCAGGGAAATTGTAGTGGACCATTATAAAAGGAAACTTAAGAAAAAACTCTAAGACGAATGATATCGTATAATGGGGGCTAGAGATATTTGGTTTTGACATCACGTAGGCTAGCATAAAAAAATAAATTACCTCTCATTTACATAGTTAAGTTTATCTTCAATGGATACCATTTATGGTAAATATACCTTCATGCTTAGAATTAGAGCTTGTGAATCGATTTTGAAATGAGGAAAGAACCCATAAGTGGAGGTGTAGCAGTCAAAGCTCCCACTTGAATATATACATGGAGGGGATGAATTTTTTTCCATGGTAAATATGTGGATGGGGATATGAATACCAAAGAGATCATAAGTTAAAGGAGCATCTCTTTCCACTAAGGATACATGAGCTCAATTAGTACAAGATCTTCTTCCACTTCTAATCACACAATATCTTCGATATCCACACAGTTACCCTCCAACTAGTTTGTATAAAGGAGATGATGTAGGCATGTCGAGAGATTTTTTAGGAGGCCTTTAGCAAGCATGTTGAATTATTGGAGCAATTATATCTATTATAGGCGACCAACGATGGAGTCGAGGGGGTAAATTACAAACTGGGGTCTTTCAATTCCTTCTTACCAATACTATGGCACTAGTCTATTGAGTTGACGTTAATGAACTTAGTAAATTTTGCATGGGAAAAATGAGTTAAGTGGGAATTTAATGTAAGGATGGATCCTTGTGAATGTTGGAGTAAAGATATAAAAGGGTTTCTTTGAAATCCATGTGAGATCCAAAGAGGAGAGAATGTAGCCACACCAAACTTCACTCTCTAGCTTATGGGACTCATCTTAAATAAGTACATATGTAAATAATAAAAACCAAAAATAGACATAGTGATAACAAAAATTGGGCATGGGGCTAAAAAGAGTTTGAAGGCTCCACCTCGATGGGTTCCCTTCCATGTTAAGGGGAGCTACCCAAATTTGGTGGGATGCTGAGAATTTCCTCAATTCTCTCTTCATTTGACTATCCAATGTCTTCATATACAATTGAAGTTCATCTAGCATTAAAAGGATATCCTCCTTAGCTTCTTTATGATCTAGCAAAAATCAAACTAGTAGTGCCTTCATATACCAATATAGATTGAAATATGCATGTATTGGTTATGTCCACCTCTCGTATGACCTATGTTGAGATCCAAGAGGCCACCTCATCTAAGATGTCTATGTTTGGTAAGAAGCCACACTCCCTAATGATATCTCTTTATGACTTGTCAAGCTCAACATGTATATGCTACCACATGAGCTCATAGTGGTGTCCTACCAAGGAATCCACTTGTTGATGAGCATGATTTCCCCCTTTGCTCTGATAATATGCCACCCCCTATGATAATGATTGCATTGTCTTGGCATGGAAAAATTCCTAGTCCCATAGAATTTATAGCTATGGTATCCAAGTAAGGATGATTCTACAGTTGGAAAGGATGGACCTCAATACAACTCTAAGAAGATGATGAGCCAAAGAAGACACCACATAGATGGAACACAGTAGATAAAGGATGATAGGAAACATGTGAGAAAGGTTAGAGACTAACATCTTGAAAGTCAACATGCATGGAATATAGTCCAAAAACAATAGGGAAAAGCATACACTCTACGAAAAGCTCCTAGAATAAACTCCAAGATAGCCATTTCATGTAGCTTCAATGAGAATGGAAATATTGAGACCATGCTAACTAATGAGTGCAGAGCCATTAATGGCACATGTTGGGATGAAGCGGCTGCTATCTGCAAGTTACAACAACATCCTAAACTTCTTAACTGCCCTTTCAAGTCAGTATAATCAAGTGTGAAGGGATAGGCTAAGACAATGCATGCAATTGGTTTTAAACAACAAAACAAAGTAGCATTACAATCAAGATCTTCAATCCAATCTTCTTTATCACATCGCCATAAATTCTAGACTAGCAAGCCATCAAGGTCAAGTAATAGCATATAAAGTGTCATGCTTTGGATTAATTACAATCTTTAATCTTTAAAAAAAAACATGATGACACCTCCTCACTATACATGCTTGGTGAGACGACAGTCATCCACCCTTCCACCTAATGCATCCTATATCACCCCATCCAAGTGAGGAAAACCTACCATCAATAACCCTAAACCATTAATTGTAAATTATTATACCACCTTTTTTACAAAAACATATAACTTAAAGTAAACCTGACCTTTACCATACATGATTCATTTTCAAGGCCAACTAGCATATTTTAATACTTTATTACCATAACAATCAGCATTCACATTTACCACAATGTATTCAATTTATTGGTAAGATTTTAATTAGTTCATTAAATTTTTAGTTTTGTGGTTGGTAAGAGAGTTTCAAATACCAAACTCATGACGACCACTTAATACAAAGTCCCTTCCTCACTGAAATGGGTTATATACATATTACATATATCCTCACATCATATATTTTAGAATATATACACAAATGAATAACGTATAGCTTATATAAATGATGAAAGAGATATTTTGATATATATGCCTCAAGTGTCTTTTAAGGCATTATCTAACTCTTTACGTTTAGGATTTAGAGTAACGTTTCCAACAAAAATTCCCTTCCGAATCTTCCTTTTTCTAAACCCTGAAAAATGCAATTCTTTATCTTATACCAAAACAAAAGCCAAAGTTGGGGAACTTTATCTTTTGATTAAACTATTTTACACGCAAAAAGAGAAGCAGCGAGGGCACACATTTTTAAGAAAAGAAACGATAATTTATAGGAAAAGGAAGTGTGAGAGCCTTGCCTGATGTTCTCCTTGTGGAGAAGGAATTTGGTCAAACCGAAAGTGCGTTTAGAAAGTCAACCGATATTTAGTGAACTTTCTCTACTTTCATCAATTGAGTCGTGGTTGTGTTCATCGATGTCACAATATATACATAGTGGATATTTTGATGAAAAAATGTTTGGGAGTATTATAATTAAATAGAAATGTGTGTATTATGATTTATTTTTTTTAATTTATTTATTTATAATAATGGATTTTGAGAGTCTGTGTCTAAAGATATTTAGAGTTGTGGTAATGTTTTGTCAGGGAACTAAAATAAAATTGATGTTAAGTAGTTAATTTATTTTTTTGGGTTTTGGGTTTTGACAACTTATGATATTTTTTTCTAATATGGTCTATTTAAAAACTTAAAATTTTAATGAAAAGAGAAATATTTGGTTGGGGATTTAAGGGTTATTTATCTCCACTTTATCCTTGCCCAAATATTGTTTACTTGGTATTGGGTTCAAATTCAATTAGTGGATTTTTCATAAAACTCCAAGCTCAGACCATGTTGCATAGCACCAATAATCTCAACAAATCTAAGGGTTGCTTTAAGCTAAAATCCCAACCTCCACACCTGCCCTTTGTCATCTAGCACTGATAGATTTAACAAATTTCAACTCAATTATCAACCCAAAGACAAACAACAAGGAAATCTAAGGAGTAATGAACATCTTGAAGACTCAAAAACTCTTCCCACCATTATTTTCCACTGTAAACCTTCATATGTTGCAGAGCTTCTCCAAGTAAGAATTCCTCAAGTGAAACTCTAATTCTCAAACTTCGGAAATGAATATACTACCTATCCTTTCTCTCATATTGATATATTAGTGATAACATTGGGCAATATGTAATATGTTGACTTATTTTGAATTAAATTTTGAGTGGTTCTCTTAGAATAGTATAATTCCTCAAGTGAAACTCTAATTCTCAAACTTCGGAAATGAATATACTACCTATCCTTTCTCTCATATTGATATATTAGTGATAACATTGGGCAATATGTAATATGTTGACTTATTTTGAATTAAATTTTGAGTGGTTCTCTTAGAATAGTATAATTCAAGAAGAAGTCATTACTCATAAAAGGTTTATTTAATTTTGTGTTTTTAGACATTAATTTAATTGTGATAACCATTGATTCTTGCAATTGTAATAATAACTAAAATTGGTTAAAAATTATACTAGAAAAGAAAGTTAAAATGTGGAAATGTTAAATTACTATTTTAAATTCCATTACTACACAACTATGTATGGAAATTTGTCTACATTTTAAATCAATAACACATTTTAAATAATTAAAAAAAAAATTTAAACGTTTTTAAATATATAAATATATATTTCAGTTAAAATTTTATAAATTCTTTAAAATATAAAATGGAGAGCAATTTATGTACATATATAATAATAGTTTAATAAAACTAATAATTAAACTATTTTAGGATTTATTTATTTTATTACATAATGGTCTAGTGTGCCAAAATACTATATTCAAATGGTTCGTACTTGATAATTGTAGATGACTGCAGCTTTGCTAGGTTAAAATAAAATTTATTGTGGTTCATTTTCTGCTCCATAAAGGCTCAAAACAATAGTTCCTACAATTGACTTCAACGTCTCTACATCCAATTCACCATTGTCATTGTCACGAGAAGGAGGTGACGAAGTCGTTTGTTTTGATTTTCCACTTCCTTCAAAATGTTCTATCGGTTCAGAACTACCAAGTAAATCATCCAGCTTTAGTGGCACCATCCCACTGTTTTTATTGCCACCAAGAAATTCTGAGGTAATCAGCATTTTGAAGTGGGCATCACCTATCAGCTTCAGAAGATACTTTGTCTATGTATCTGTTGTTGCTAATGGAAATGACAACCTCACCAACTTATTTTTCATACTCTTGGATGCAGATTCTTCCATATTGGCTATTGCTTGTTTAAACAAAAACAAGCTCGTTTCCCATCCTTTTAGAAAATCTAGTGAAAATAATCCAGTTGATTTCATTGGCTTAGCTGGTCTCAAGATTCTTTCCCTGTCCCCACAGCTACATCCATAGAATCCTTTGGGTGGTTCTGATGGAGAAAAGTTTTCATTCACTTTAAGAAAAATAGATGATAGGAAATGTTCATCCTCTACTAACAGTTGCAAGTTTTTAGACTGGAGCATGTAATTCACTGCATCATCATCAAAACCTAAAATACACCCTAATTTAACCACCTCACATAAACCTGCAACAAGATCAGGATGGTCGGGCAACAAGCTAGCTGAAATTGCCTTTGCAAAATAAGTTGCTAAGGACATAGTTTCCTTTGGATTGTGTGGATCAAAGTTTTTGATCAAAATTCGCTTCTTACACTTTTCCCATCTCACCAGATTGGTTGTTTTTTCTTTAAACTTATCTTCCACACCATTTTCTGTTGGTACTGAAAGCGAGTATTCAATTGTAAATGGTTCAGTAGCTTCATAGATAGTAGACTCAACAAGAGTGCTCATACTTTGATTCCTTATATCAGGTGGCAATTTGGAGAAAGGGTGTGCAAGATATGCTAAAATATTTTTCTAGACTCCCATTCCGACCATCCCCTTTTCCGCAAGAATATTTTGCAAAGAGATGTTATTTGGAACAGAGATATCAACCTTTTGTGTTTCTTGGGATATGTTCTGAGCTCCAATATGGATATAAATTGGTATTTAAGAAAAACCATTATATTGTCATATAAGAAAAAATTACTTTAAGCCAAACCATCCTGCTTAACATGTTCTGTAAAATGTATTTTATCTTTTTAATGACATTTAACTATAGTTTAATGTTTATAAATAGTAACCTGGTTTTTATATAGTATCCTTATAGCATAATTTTATAGAGTATACTTTAGCAATGCAACAATAACATTCATACCTGATAAACACATGGGCATCCTAGGTAATCGAAGGCAGTGCTCTCCGAGGCATTTTTTGTACAGCTGGCATCTTGATCATCGTGCTGCATGCGTTCAGGGTGGAACTAGAGACCCATAATGAACTTGCCCTCCTCTAGCTTGTAAACATCAGGATCATAAAACGCTTCGATCAAACCATCTGGAGCATACGCCATGGGTCTGAATCTTTCTGCCAATCTCTTTACACCCTGGAATCCAATTAATTAACTCTCATCATTTCAATCCGCAATATACTGGATCTCATGCCAGGTGAATCCAGACAGAAATTATAGCAATCGTTATTTTATGTATTTGTCTATTTATGTTGAAATTAGGTTGGGGTTAGCTTATTTATTGGATTTTATTGAATAGAAGGATTGGTGGCAGACCACTTAGAAAGTTTGGTGATTGTAATTAGAAAGTTTAATTCTGAAAAATAATTTTTATTTTCTATTCATTTTGAATTTGCGATGGTGATTGTAATTAGAAATTTGTGATGGTGATTGTAATTAGAAAGTTTAATTCTTAAAAATAATTTTTATTTTCTATTCATTTTGAATTTGTGATATAGCGGATTTTAAGTGGTCTTGGTTTTAGTGAGATTTTTTTGGAGTTTTTGGACTTTCTAATACAAAATTTCAATAAATTCTTGCTGAGAAATTACACCGAAAAAATCCACCAACAAAATTTCCAAAAAATCTCGTTAAAAACAACTTAACAATCTACCATTATACCAACTATTGCTAAAAATATCAGCTGATGATGATAGCTGTTAACTAGAATTTCTACCATTATAACAAGTATTACTAAAAATATTACATGATGATGATAGCTGTTAACCAGAATTATTTTCATGCTGTCCCCCTCTAATGATTCCTGAAACCATGCGTGGAGCGGAGTATCTATAACCACTTGCACAGGGTGTCGATGCCCATCATAGTTACCATAGTTCAAATGCACAACTTTGACACCTGGTTTTTTAGAAAGCTCCCTCTCTACGTCCTGCAAAAAAAAATGTCCCCCCTGCTTTGCATTACTAGATCTAATTTCAAATACAATATACCATATGTTCAGACAAAATCAAATTAGACTCTCACCTGATACAGGGTTCCCCACAAGCCACATTGAGAACCTGAGATCCTCTGCATATACCCATATAGGGTATATTCTTCTCTAGACAGCAACGTGCAAGATGTAATTCTATGGAATCCTTGGCTCTGTCAATAGCAGTGTCACTGCTGTGCAAACTTCTAATTTCTTCAAGTTCTTGAGAAGAGAGACAGGACAGATCATTTTCATATAAGGATGGATCAATGTCCTCTCCCTCACAAAGAAGAACTCCATGAATTGGCTCAAAGCTGTCCAGTAACAAGTTTACTCCTGCCACTCTGGGCACAATAACAGGAACTGCTCCATATTTTACAATCAGATCTAGGTGATATTCTCCTGCAAGTACGAAACAAAATATTATTGTTTCAAAGAGAAAAAAATAGTTAGGAGTTTTTTAAAGTTTTCACGTCCCAGATTTGCCAACTTTGCTGATTTCCTGAGTTAATGACCTCCAAGGAGCACCATTAAGTCGGAGGAGAATTCTAATTATTCTGAATCTACACCCTTTACACGCATTTAGGGAGCTTGATAATATTTGGTGTATCTTTCAAAATAAAACATGCTCTCGGGATGTGGTCTAAATTTAAGCAGCTTGCTAAGATCCTACTGCGAAGCCAAATCACTATTCACTACAAAATACATTTGACATGAACAAGTACTAGACAAAAGGATCACATTAAAATAATATAGAAACCTTTTAAGAAATCTGATAAATTGCAAGGCTTGCTAGATAGACTCGGCTTAGTTTAAGCCACAAGCTTGAAGAAAAGACAACAATCATGCCCTCTACAGCCTTGCAAATAAGGAGGCTGGGTTCCCTGTTACATAGTCCGAATTCAGGGTAGTGGATGAGCTCATCGACCTTATCTATCACCATAGCATGCTTGACCAGCCAAAATGGCTGAGTCTCATCCATGCTTGCCCCCTCTAACTGCACTACAAAAGTGAAATAGATATCCCATCCAATGGCAAACTTGAAAAAGCTCTAAGCTACATTAAACTCAAAAAAATGATTTCTGCTGAAAATTTGTAACATAAATCTCTATCCTCCAAAATTAAGCCAGTACAAAGGGGTTACCTGTAGTCGATGATTGCCTCCAAGGATTTTAATACTTTTAAACATGCTCATTGTCATCCAGTGAGATTCTAAGATATTCCATCATTTTCTCTCGGGCCTGCATTGCAGAAGAAGTTTTATTGTTTCAAAGAGAAAAAAATAGTTAGGAGTTTTTTAAAGTGTTGACTTTAAAATTTTTATAGGAGAGCCATGCGTTGATTGCAGATTTTTCCAATGGTATTTTTCATTATACATTGGTTAAATTATACATAATTTTTCAAGTGAAAAATGTGTTTTAGTAGCTGCAAATTGTATGGTATAGAAGGGTTTTAATTGTGGGAATTCCAAGTATTTGTTATGCTAGAAATTGTATGGGGTTTTTGCCAACTTCATTTGTTTTTTATCTTTATTGTTCTAAGACACAGTATTATGTTATTTTCTTATGTAAACAAACATTACTATCTCATTCAATATTGAAACATTTTATGTTCTTCATTTCAGCATATTGAACAATTTCATATTTCTTTCATGAAGGTGTTCATATTACATTCAAACATTATACATTCTATATACATATCTCCAATGACATTATAATATAACCTTCTTTTCAACTATCAAAATGCAATGTCTATTTCAAACATTATACATTCTGTATACATATCTCCAATGACATATGATATATCAAAACAATTACAACTACTCTCATTCTACCATCTTCCTTACGGCGTTTCCTTTGCAACATTAGGTGCAATTGCTAGTTTTAACTCTAGTTCTATTAAGCATAGGAGAGATCAAATATTTTTTTACTTTAAAAGAGATTTACACAAGATTTGATTTTCTTGACATTTGGTAGATCCAAAATTAAAATGATTCTATACTACTATTATCAAAATAATAAATAAAATAAATACTTTTAATTAATACATTGTTTATAAATAATAGTGTGACTTTTTTATATGATATTTATAAATAATAAAGTGAATTGTTTTTTGAGATAATACAATGCTTCACAAATTATAAATATTTATTTGGCTAAATGGTCATGTCCAAGAGTATTTATTTTATCAAATTATCCTCTTAACTTGTATGGCACCATTTTCCATCAAATTATAAACACAAACACTAACATCAAATTATAAGCAGAAATTATAAACACAAACATTAACATCAAATTATAAGCACAAATTATTTATAAAAGGTAAAAACATGTTATTAAAAAAATTTAAATTTTAGTGTATATCAATGATGTTCTACTTTCATTAGTTTAATGATTTTTTAAATAATATAGATTAAAATTAATTGAAATGATATTTGCTTTTTATAGTAGGAAAAATGATCAAAATTCAATTGTTATATTAGCAAGAGGATAATTTCTGGCTATTATTAGCTAATGTAGGTTGACTCATCACTATTATTCAAGGAAATTCACAACACCTCAAATGTCTTGATGGTTCATAAGGGGACAAACTTTCACTCTTGTTAGATGTTTTTGGGTCTTGGGTCGTTAGCTAGTTTCCTTATTTTTGAGAAAGACGAGCTCTTAGCCAAACAAAAAAAAATTAGAGAAAATTAATTGAAATGAAATTATGACCAACCTAGATCCATCTTAACTATGGATCTGCCAAGAGCGGAGAGGGATTAAATCTCTTTTCACTCTAAAAGATGTTTTCATCTCAAGAGATTTGATCCCTTTCCAGACTTGGTAGATTTGGAGTTAAGATAAATCTATATTGGTTTACTTTTCCCCTTTAAATAGGCTATATTCCACATGAATACCATGTGTTCCCATACCATGAGAAAAACCATGTGTTGTTGATGATGGGCCTTGTTAGCAAGGTGACCCAGGATCAAACCTCACGGAGGTTGTTGCGCCCCTGTTAGGGGGAGGAGACTTGCTAAAATCCAATCAACTTAGATTTGGTGTGACCCAGGTCTAGTACAATCCTTGAGTGACTTTGATGGCTTAGATGCCCTTGGGTCATGGTGTATCAAGCCACTGGTCAAGCTTGGAGGAACAAAAAAAAAATTATAAGCAAAACAAAAAATTTCTTATATAAGAATACCATGGGGAAAACCATGGGTTGTCAAAACGTAAAACCAAGAAACTGTGAATGATAAATTGAATATTTTACCTCAATTTTATTTTAATTATTAATTTAAATTTTATTTTAGTTTATTTTTTTATTTTGTTTTATTTTTATTTTCATTTTTTTTGTGTAATTTGACCCAGTCAAAATGTTTACAAGACATGACATTGCAACATCTCTACGATTAGGGATGAAAGTGCCTCTCGAACCAAAAATATAAAATTATCTTATTCAAATTTTATTTATAATAAAAAACAAATTTAAAAAGTATTTAATTTAAATTTATTAAACATTGAAATGAATCAAAAAGTTTAAGAAATAAATGTTTTATTATTTAATTTATATTACACACACACACACATATACATAAATATATGTTCGTTTGCTAAGTTGTGTGAGTCTTAAGATGACTACAGACTTAATCTTTGGTTTTCAAAACCACAACCGAGGGACATGTAAGCTATAATATTTTTGTTTTCTTGACATGGTCAAATGGACGAAATTTACACACAGTATTTATTGTGGTATTTTCTCATGGAATTGGCCGCTGGTATACACCTTCGTTTCTTGGGAAAAATAATAAAATAATCGCATATAGAAAGTTCATTGAGATTATAAAAAGCAAGAGTACCTACGCCTTTGGATCAAATTCAGTTATCTATCCTATTATGTTTTGTTGATAACTTAGCAAGGCTAGTTCTAATCTGATCTTGGGAAGAAAACCCAGTGGATTCCTTTGCTTGGTGGATCCATCCAGGGTTCACACTTGTGATCTAGTATATGTAGTTCCTTATTTGATGATCAACCACATGGAAAGGGCTTCAATTGGCATGCATATTTTTTTCTATTATTAATATAAATTTTAGGGTTGCAACATTTCTAGATCTCATTTGTGTTCCTATTCATTGTTGAAATATATTTTATTTAGAACATTAAAATGTGCTAGATTTATTGAAATTTTTATCATTTGGGATATTACAATGGTATCAGAGTTGTGCATCCTGCTAGCCTGAGGATTTAATGCACAGAACTTCGGCGAAAATTTGTAATATTCCAAAATATGAAAAATAGGAATATGGCACATAAAACTGGAAAATATAGTAAATATCAATACATCAAAACATGAGCAGATCATTGAGTCATTTTATTATATATGATAGAAGAAAATATAGTACAATATCGTGAAGAAAAGACACTCAAGCTAGGAAAAACAAGCCTCAAATGACCCTATACATCAACACATGAAAAAAATTTTCTACATAAAATGTTGGGAGGCCATGACTGTGCAATCCCTGCTAGAAACTAGGAATACATGGATCTTCTGATATAGTGCTCAAAAATTTTCGGGATCAGAGATTTAGGCTTTCTAGCACAATTCCAAGATAACCCATAAAGGGTTTCCAGAAATACACAAGATGAAAAATGCAACCCTAGGGTTGAATTACGCTGTGCAACTGTTGGGAGGTGGTTGATCTGATATGAAAATAGTCGATACTCCTCCTCGCTGACTTTATGGATGAAGGGTTGCTCCCCCCACAGGAAAATAAGCTCAAGAACTTGGGTTACAAACCCTCCATTGAAATTTCCCTCCTGAATTGTGCAATTTCTGAAGGAGACTGCGCTAATAGAGGTGGCTGAAGATTGGCCTGATGACGGATGATGGAGTGAAGCTCAAAGGAACCTCTCCTAAGTGGGCATTCAAAGTCCCCCGAGGATGAGGGTGGGATTTCCGCCTAAAAAAACCCTTGTGCTAAACAACACAACAGACTCTTCTAAATAGCTGAAGCGTGCAAAAATTCATAAAAGACCAAACATAAAAAATATCCAGAATGCCCTCTATGGCTGCCATCCACTTCATGATATGAATTATGAGCCTCCTCCCCCTTGGTCCCACTCAATAATGATGCTACTCTCATGGAGACTTCATCCCATTATGACGACAATGTCCTCCACTATCTCCACTCTCTCCATGGCTGCATTGTTGATTTGGTCAACCTTGAACCCATCCACATGCATTGACCCCATTCACACCAAGGGGTGATTTATTCAACTAGATACATTGATCCACTTTCACACTAGAAGTGTTTGTATTCCTAATAAAGAGATTTAAGGGTCTCTCTACCCACTTATTCATCTATTTTATTAACAAAAGAAAAATTTTATATTCCAACTAGCTAAAAGCTAATTAGGAATATTACAGTCCTCCCCTTCCAAATGTTTCTTGTCCTCAACCAACTGAAAAAATGCATGCAGTAAAATCTTCTCTCCTTCCCAAGTAGCATCCTCATCTGGTAAATTCCTCCATCGAATCAGATATTATCTAATCACCCTGTTCCTTAGCTGCCTCTCCCGAGTATCCAAGATAGCTTCCGATTGTAAAACCAGATGGCCCTCATCATTAATAGGTGGGACATCCATAGTAGCAACTACATGTTGTCCAATGGCTTTCTTGAGGCACGAGACATGAAAATGTTATGGATCTTACTCCTAATGGGGAGCTCCAACTCATATGCTACTTCCCCAACATGATAGATCAACGTGCATGGCCCATAGAAACGGGGCTTAAGCTTCTCATCACCCTTCTCTTTTAGTGTATATTTCTTGTAAGGTTGAAGACGGAGATAGAACAAATCATCTACCTCAAACTTCCTCTCCACCCGACCACGATCTTCATACAACTTCTGTTGATTTTGGTTTCTATCAATGTTGTCCTTAAGAGCACAGAGTATATATTGACTCTCTTTGATCCACTATTTCGCTATAGGAGCCTTACTTTCTCCAAACATCACATCAAAAAATGATAATGCATCATATCCATATAGAGCCTGAAATGGAGACATACCAATCGACATATGAAATGTCGTGCTATAGTAAAACTCTCCCAAGTGGAGCTAGCGTAGCCATGCTCTTTGCTACCTCGAAACATAGTTTTTCAAGCAGCCTTCCAGCCACTTGTTTACTATATCTGTTTACCCATCTATTCGGGGGTGATAACTGGTACTTGGTGTCAACTCAGTACCCACCAAATGGAAAATATCTTGCCAAAATCCACCCATAAAGTGGCTATCTCTATCACTGATTATGCTCTTAGGAAGACCATGGAGTCTGAAAACATCTCTAAAGAAGAGCTTGGACAATTGTGAAGCAGTGTACCATGAATAAATGGCAAAGAAATTTGAATACTTTGTTAGTCAATCAACAACCACAAAGATACAATCCTTGCCTTGCACTGCTGGAAAACCGGTAATGAAATCCATAGAAATACTCTCTGATTTCCCTTCCAGAATAGGAATTGGTTGTAACAACCCTGCAGGATGGTTTTTATCTCCTTTATTCTGTTGGAAAACTATGCACTCCCTGATGTGCTGGAACACATCCTCCTTGAGACCCCTCTAAGAGAATCTCTCTCTAATGGCCCGATATGTCTTTGTGAATCCCTGGTGGCCGGAAAGTGGTGAGTCATGTGTTGCATGAAAAATCTTCCCCTTGAGCTTAGAATCTCTAGTCAAGAGGATCCGATCCTGGTAATAGATGATCTCATCCATCACTCTATACCTCTCATCGGTCAACTGCCCATATAGGATCTCACATGTGAAGCGGTCTTTGGAATAATCCACCAACAGTTGGGCCTTCCAATCTATATCCATACTCATCAATGACAGCATTGCTGGTCTCCGTGATAAGGCATATTCTACCACATTACTCTTCCCTTTGAAATGCTCAATGTCAAAGTCATATGCCTGGATTTTTCTCACCCATTTTTGTTGCCTCTCTTGCAGCTGCTTATGCTCAAGAAAATACCAAAGACTATTGTGATCAGTGTTCACTCGGAACCTTTTGCCCACCAGATATTGTCGGAATTTGGCCAAAGCATACATAATAGCCATAATTTCCTTATCATATATAAGATACAACCTCTCATGAGGTAGCAACCTATGACTCTTAAAATCTATGGGGTGGCCCCCCCTGCATCAAGATTACTCTAATGCCCTCCCCTGAAGCACCACATTCCATCACAAAGGGCTAGGTAAAATCCGATAATACTAGCATCGTCCAACCGCTCATCACCTCTTTGAGCCTATCAAAGGCCCACTATGTAGTGTCTATCCAACCATATTGGACTTGGAAACAATCAAGCAATGAATGACCCATCCTCCTCAAATTTTCTATACAATGCATTAGCCACAACAATATCTTTACCCATCTTGTACGTGATCTCATAATCATACCCCCAACATCTTGGTGACTCATTTTTGTTTTTCTGGTGAAGACATTTATTTTTCAAGGAAATACTTCATATTATGATGGTAAGTTTTGATTTTAAAATTCCTCCCTATAATATATGGCCTCCAAGACTCCATTGCATAAAGGATTGCCATAATTTTCTTCTCATATGTGGATTCTCCCAAAATGTGGTAAAATCATTACTTGCTAATGAATTCCAAGGGACCTCCTTCTTATATCAATACTAATCCTAAACCTTTGCTTAAAGTATCACATTACAAGGAAAACATTCTTCTTAAAATCATGCACTACTAATACTAGAGTAGTGAAGATGGCATTCTTTAAAGTAGTAAATAATTGTGCAGTTTCCTCTACCAAACAAAGGCATTCTTTTTAAGAATTGAATTTTTAGGAGTTGCAAATTCACCATAAATTTTCACAAATTTCGTATAGTATCCTATAAATCCAAATAATCCCCTTAATTTATTTAGTGTTTTGGGATGGGACCAATCTTGCATAGCCTCCACTTTATTGGGATCAACTCATACCCCTTCATAACTTACAATGTGACCCAAATATCCAACCTAAATAGCTCCAAAAGAACATTTGGAGTTCTTCATGAATAATTTGTATTCTCTCAAGGGTTTAAATGACTTATCAACATGCTCTAAGTGAAATCCCCATTCTTTACTATAGATTAAGATATCATAAAAAACATTAATATAAACTTGCATGAGAAGGGTTTGAAAATAAATTCATGGGGCTTTGGAAGGTGGATGGAGCATTAGAAAGACCAAAAGCAATCTCTGAAAACTCATAATGATCTTCATGTGTTTAATTTTTTTTTTGGATTTGTTCCTCTTTCGTCTTGATTTGGTGGTATCCTAAATGCAGTTCATTATTACTGAATATTTTTTGTCCATAATGTTAATCTAGGAGATCATCAATAATTGGTATGGGAAATTTATCGTTAATCATCAACTTATTGAGAACCTGAAAATTAGGACATGTGCACCAATTTCCTTCCCTTTGTAAAGCCTTGATTATTAGTGATGAGTAAGGGTTTGAAATGGGATGTACGACTCCTATGTCCAAACGTTCCTATACGATCATTTTTTTTGAAAAAGGTGTTGATAAGGATCTATATTTGGTGCTTGAAAAGATGGAATCAAGGGAATGCCATGGTCATGCTCTCCTTGAGAAGGGGGTCAACCCTTTAGTGTCTCGAAGATCTGATGATTTTTTCAAGAACCAATTGAAAATATAGGTGGTTTTCTTGTGATGGATTATTCATAAGTTATACAAAATTAAATTGGGAAATAATTCCAAAGTGTCCTTTATTTAATAACTTATCCATACAATGAGAGCTAACAATTTTTAGAGGAGCATGTCACAAGATCTCTAAGGATGTGTACATGGATTTCTTTAGTTGAACTCATACAGAGGTATTTTAAATAAATGGTGACTCATCCCAACATGTGTAGACATTTTTCCCCTAATACTTTAACATAAGCACCCATGTCAATGGAAAGTAAATGGGTTTTGAGTTTATAGTCTCCCATCTTGAATTTTACATTTTCATTTTTTCCCACACATTTCATCATACCTTCATTGGCAATCATTATTTGAATGTTGTTTACTAGGGGTACAAAATAATGAATTCTTCAATCACTTTCTTGTCAATGAAATCACAAGTACTTATTTTTCCAATTGTGATTACAACTTATAATGCTTAATGCTGCATATGAGTTTCAAGATTAGTACATGTAGGGAGATTAAGGGTTCTTCATAAGGAAATGGAGGTTCGATTATCAACCTAAGCCCAATTATTGATGTCTTCAACATACAAATTTGGTGTATCTTCAATAGTTATGTCTTCAGATAGCGACTAATTGGTTATGTCAGTTTCGAATCATTTATATTATTTTCACTGATGAACTTAAAGCATATTTTTCATGATAATTATAACAAAGTCCATATATTTGGGAGTATGTCATTTCCACTATACAACCTTTGTACTTTTAAGGGATGGATAAGAGTTGTGCTTGGGGAATTTCCCTAAGGAGGATGACTATGAGGAGTGAATGGTAATTTTTTAGTTTGTGCATTGATCATTATCTCTACCTGTAGGGCCCTCTCAATTGCTTCTAACCATGTACTAGGATGATGTTCGATTCTAACATGTGCTTGAATCTCATCCTTGAGGACACTAATGAAACATTATTTATAAAAATAATTTATTTAGTAATCTATATGAATGGAAAATTACTTAAAGGATTCCCTAAAGTTGATTATTGAGT
>JAXQQM020080994.1:0-16542 GCA_034641835.2 Pinus albicaulis | reverse complement strand
GACGCACTTTTCAGCCTGTAACCTGCGACCTCAACCAAAATCAGGTCAGAACCTGCGACCTGCCTTTTTTCCAGCATTTTTTCTGTAATTTTTCTGGGTTCTGCTGCAGCCTCTGCCAAGGTTTTCCAGCCTCTGTCTCAGCCCGCCTTGACCAAGATCTGATCTGTTTTTACTCATCTAAGTGGGAACCCAGCCCCTTAGGGCTTTAGTACCCTCCACTTTTTGTGGAAGAGTTTCAGCTGTTTCAGCCGTCGGTTTCAGAGCTTCAGCCCTTTCTTTTTCCAGATCTGTGACCTCACTTCCAGATCCATCAAAATCAGCCTCTTTTCCTTTCAAATCACCTCTTGTCGTTTTGTTTGGACCTCCCCTAAAGGCCTCTGCCTTGCCCCTCCCGGCTTTTTGCTGATTTCCCTTTTTTTTTTCCAGCCACCTTGCCCCTGTCTCTTGGCTGTGATCTGCACCCCTTATCTGCAGCTTTATCCTCCGGATCTCTGTCCCCTTTGACCCTAGATCTGTTGAGCTTCGTTTGTGTGTGTTTCCATAGTTTTCCCTTTCTTTTCAGCATAGTTTTGAGAGACCCACTTTCTTGGGTTTGATAGATGCATATGTAGCTGTTATTTTTCTGTTATTTCAGCATTTTTATTCTGTTCTCTGTAGGTTTATTTTCAGCTACGTTGCACACTTTTTTTCTCTCAACAACGGAAAGGGTTTAAAAATTAAAATTAACGCACACCACACACTGACCCTAAGTGAAGAAGCGCATGGTTTACACCGCCTGGCAAAGACTCTAAAATCAATTGTCACTGCACCTTATCTGCCCTTGACCTTCTTGATTCTGTCCCTTTCTGCCCTTGTCGGTTTCCTTCTTCCTGTCATCATTGCGCCCCCAAGGCGCCTTTCCCGGAGACTTCTTGGCCTTCCTCCTCAGTTTCCGGTTGATCGACCTGCTCCGCACCGTCGTCGTCGAGCCAGTCCACCTTCGAGTCCGCACTCCGACTCCTCTCCTGATTCCTCAGGTCCCCCTTCTCCTCCCGGTTCTCCCCCTTTTACCTTCACCATGTCTGGATCAGGGCTTAATGCTAGCGGCCTTAATACCGGCCCTACTTCTAGCGGAACCGTCACAACCACTACTCCGGCCACCCCTGTGCTGCCGTACATTGCAGGCCTCAGCCTCCCCGATTTCCATCAGTTGATTAACGACCCCATTCACCATAATACTACCTGGCCCACTATGCCTACCAAGTTACCCTCTGATATCCCTAAGTTCGAGGGCCTTAATGGCGAAGACCCAACCAATCACGTCCGGTCTTTCCACATGTGGTGTTCCTCCAACTCCTTTACCGATGACTCCATCCGTCTTCGTTTGTTCCAACGCACGCTTACCGGCGAAGCTTCTAAATGGTATGTCGAACAGGCCACTTCCTCCCATACCACATTCGAGACTCTTGCCCAAGCCTTCTTGTCGTACTTCCAGCTCCCTCTCCGATACGACACTAGTACGGAGCTCTTGACTTCATTTAAGCAATCCTCTTCCACACGCCTTTCTGCCCATGTTCAGGAATGGCGACGAAGACGGAGCTTATGTCGAGCCCCTCCCTTTGAAGATCGGGTTTACATGGACTGGTTCCTTCGCACCCTCCCGTCTCCCATCGGCAAAGATGTCGCCTCTCACTTTCCTCAATCTGAAGAAGACGCCCTCCAAATAGCTTTAAAGTATGACCTGATCTATGCTCAATCTGGTTATGTTTATACCGTTCTTCCTGACATCCCCCGGCCCGGTGGCGCTAACGCCCCGGGGGCATCTCATTCCGCCGACGGTATTGTTGGATCTCTTTCCCACCCCTCTGCTCACCCTCCTATGAGCCATGGCCCTCCTCAGGGAGGGGCGAGCACCTCTAGCACTCTGCCCCCTCCCGGCAACATGTATCCAGGATACGGCATGCCTCCTCCTTTTGCCCAACCTCCTGCTTACCTCAATGCTGCCCAACCCAACCCTTACTTTTATCCGCAGCCTGGTGCGCCAGCTCCCCCAGCATATGCGTTTCCGCCTCCATTGCCTCCTCACCACCTGCAACAGCCCTTACAACCCCCTCCAGGGCAAGTATTTGCGCAGCAGGGTGCGTTTAATCCCCCTTCCCAAAGAAGGCGGAGAGGCAACCAGAACCCATCTGCCCCTGGTAACCGAGGACCCAATTCTGGTCAGGACCCCAACACTAGCAACCAGCCACAGGGCATTCCGCCCAAGCCGGACAGGCCGCTTCGCACAAACAAGCCCTTTTTTAGTGTTCCCGGTGTTCTGATCTTCTTCTGCTGGTACCTCTCTTTCCGGGATGCGACAGATGTGGGAGTCTCAAGCCACATTGCGCGGACAGCACACCTCCCCTCACGCTCCTCCTAATGTGGCCACTACCCAGCCAGCTGTGTTCACTGATCCTTTCCCTCAACAGGGATTCGTGGCTATCCACCCCCCTGACAGCCATGCCGCCACACCCTCGTCCATTTCTGGTTCCTCTGACTACCAGATCCTCATGATGCACTCCGATCCGTCCCCTTCCGTCGACCTTCACCTTCAAACTCGGTCTCGCCAGTACACCAAGCCCCCTGCTCAATCTGCTCCCGAGCCCCCATCTTCAGGTTCTACAGAGCCTCTTTCGACATCCAATGGCCCCTTACACATCCCTCAACCCAAAGTTGAGGTTCACCCAAAGATTCCAAAGGGTCCATTACGCCGAAATGCTGCTTCTGGTCGAGCCGCTCAATCGTACAGTATAGTAGATGATTTAGCACAATCCCCTGCTGCCATTTCCACACTGGAACTCCTCCAGTCGTGCCCTTCTCAAAGGAAGGCTCTACTATCTGCCGTGGGCGCTGTTGATCCTGCTGATGACCAAATGATTGTTTTCGACGCCACTCAATCGGACCACCCTCCTCTTCCTCCTTCCGTTGCTTTCCAAATCCAAGTCAAAATCCGGAACGCCACTGTATCCCGGTGTATAATTGATGAGGCCAAGTGCCACAGTGATGTCAACGGTTTAGAGCAACTCGGATCCACAGGTTATTGCTCACGATCACCCTTCGAGCGTGGGATGGTCATGCCTCCCAGCCTATTGGCCTGTTTCGTAACTGTCCCATCACCCTCGCCGGTAAGACTGTTTGCGTTGATGTCAAAGTCATTGACGCCCCTCTAGACTACAACATTCTATTGGGGCGAAGCTACACCTATGCCATGTCTGCTGTCCCATCCGCGGTCTTCCGCAAGATGTCTTTTCCACATAACGGGAAGATAGTCACCATTGACCATCTATCGTATCATGAGCCGTCGTCTCAGTCCTCCTCCGAGACGACCATCTCTTCTGTAGCCAACAAGCAAACCGTCGATTCCTTGACCAGTGTCTCCCCGGCGTTTATAAAGATTCCACCCTGCTTGGTACTTTTCCTCACCTTCCCCCCCCTCCTATTACGGATCCCAGCTTGTCGAATATTTGCATGCTGCAATCGTCTCAGGCTGCCCATAAACGGCCTGCCTCGGCTAGTCCGCACCCTCCCCCCCGCCCTCCGCAACCCGCTCCTAACCATTCATCTCCGCCAGCCGGACCTCCTCCTTCCGGCCCTCCCCCTACAGCTGGTATCCCCGAACCTCTTTATCCTCTAGGCTCGGTCCCTCCCGGCCTTAACCATCTTGGAGCCGTACCTCCTGGTCACTACCCTGCTGGACAGATCCCCTTCTTGGCTTCCCCTCCCGGAGTATATTCTGTCCCCGTCATGGCCACCCTCTCTCTCCCTAACTTGACCTTGGGTATTCCGGTTTGGTACCGTGACCCCCCAGCCGCCACCCCCCCTGGTCACCCCAAACCTTACATGGCTTTGACACCGGTTCAACCGGTCCCCCTCGCTTCCTCCATAGCCACTGTGCCCCCCGCACCTCCACAGGACCCTTCTCCTGTTGCGACGGCTCCCGGGAAGAAAGGCAAAGCCCGAAAGGGGGCAACCCATCAAGATCCGGCCCCCCCGACATCCCTTACCCTCCCCCGACCACCAAAGCCCGCCATTCGATGCGCTTTGTGTGATGTCGTCGGTCATGCCACTCACATGTGTCCTGAATTGCCCCACCTCAAGCTTCTGGTCAACGCGACATTCCCCGACTCTGATCTCCCGGAAGTCCATGTCACTATTCCCGACTCCCTCCCAAAACTCAAACACTTGCGCACAAACCACCCTTGTGCCTTGTGCGATTTTCACGGCCATTACACCCACCTCTGTCCCCGCCTTGACGAGTACCGTTCCTCCTTGGACTTGTACCGCCAGTTCAAGGCCGCTTCGATCGGACCAGAGGACATTCACATTCCGCCTCCCGCTGTTAAGCCAACGGAGCCCTGAGTCACCATTTTGTACCTGTCATCATCCATGAGACCATTGGGGAACGTTCCATCTGAATCCTCCCCTGTTGTTTCGCTTGACCTTCCTTCAGCGGTCATCTTGGGCTCAACATCGGTAGATTCGTTATCTACTTCCTCTTCGGTCACCCATTGTGACGATGCGCATGTGAACCTCTCTTCTCATGATGATGATTCAGGCCACTTCACCATGTCAGGTGGTTCTTCTTCCACCAGTCACCCCATCTTCTATCACGATGACGACATTATGGAAGAAATTCCCACCAACCTGTCTGTTACCCGCCGAACCCGTAGTTCCACCACATCACAGCAGATCAGTACATCCAAGGCAATGTTTTGGTGAGGCACCCACATTGAGAGACCAAGCCATTTTCTCCACCACTCTCCTAGTGTATCCCAATTCGTGTTGAGGCTCAGACCCGTGTTCTTCCACATTTGAAGAACCTCTGAGTCCTCACTTCGGATGCTCTGGGATGATACCCTTAGCTAGTTCCTCATCTTACATCAACAGGTCTCTTAGACATTATTATTGACCAACCTATCAGCTTTCTCTGAGCTGAGTTCAGTATCTCCAAATCCTCCTTTTCCAGGATAGTGACCACAGTGCAATTGGAAACTTAAAGTCATTTGATCCCTATATGCGTGCAAGAAAAGAATTGGTAACACTCCATTTCCTTTCTCAAACTGCATAACCATAACCAGCACAAATGGCACACCACATCATAAAAATGTGGTTAGATTCCCCTTTTTATAAATACATTTTGGCATGCCCACAGCATGTCACACAAACTCCAAAAATGGGGGCACCACCTGCCCCTACCTACATCACTGGGGGCACCATACGCCCCCCCATACATATACTTACGACATGCCCTGTTTTCCCTGTTGGGCACCATACGCCCCCCATGCATATACATTCATTCGCCACAGCATGTTACAAACAAAATCCCAAGCACAGAACTATATGCCCCCATACATCTGAGGCACAACGCCCTACACACGTAAGAAGAGGGCACATGCCCCTATATCGGCCAAATACAATAAACCTTTGAAGTACACTTTGGATCTGTAATCAAGTCTTCAGGATCTCTCTCACGATTGACCCCATGACTCTGCCAGCCCTGCCCCAACCACATTCTTTTTGGTGTTGGATCGGAAAACCATACCCACACCCACAGCCACTCCCGGCCATCGGCAGCCTGAAACCACTCTGCATCGCATCGAATTGGTTTTACCTTTGTTCTGATTGGTGCACCTTTGACACCGTCTGCCGGTGGTACTTGCCCCAAAAAGTGCGACCCGGCCATAGAGATGAGGGAGGGGCTGTTTCTGGGGGTTTTGGGCCCTAAACTGCAAATGTCATCCAACAACATGCAAGAGCAAGGTTAGGCCTCGTACCTCCAACTGACAGATCTCGCTTCCAACGGTCGGTTTGTCCGCTACGTTCGCCGCAAGATTTAGGACCTTCTCTCCACATTCACCACAGCAACAATAGCAAATGAATGATTTTGGAGGGAAAACTGCCTCATTCAAGAGAACCCATGTTTCTCCTTTCGACTGCTGCAACCACACCGTAGCCCCGTTCGACGAACCGTCAGCACCGCTGGACAGATCTCACCGAGCTCTCAAATGGGTTTTAGTTAGTTTTTGGTGATTTGATACTTCACCCGGACACATTTTTTCCACAAAGGGTCACTTCACTGCTCCTTAAAAACGAATTTCCTCACTTACGACACTTGTACTTGGGGCACCATATCGCCCCCTTACTTGTCCATGTTTGTGTTGATTTTCGTCATGAGTGCCCACCTTGTACTCATGCTTCCTTGGTCCCCCATTGGGGCCTTTACTGTGTGGCAGCACTATCATGTCGCCCTTGTTTAGAGCATCCGAGTTGAGTCATCATTGCATTCATGGAGTCTATCCCGCGGCCTTTTACACCCTACTAGAGCCCTCCATTCTTTTTGCTTGGTTCCTCTCTTGTGTCGCATATCATGACCTTCAGCCCCACCGTCCCCTATCCTTTCGATATTGTGCCAGTCGCTACCATGTCATTCATGCCCTTTATGCTCTAACAAGGGAAGTCGTCCATTCGCCACTCCATCCTTCCCATTTCCATCATCATCATTAGTGTCAGTCTGTCCGTCGCTCTATTGTCCTTCTCTCGTGCCTTAGTTGAGGATCTCTCATTGCCTCACCTACGGCGGACCTCCTTCTGTCGACATCAGCACATTTATTCCAGAAGCAAGGTCTAGAGGGCGGTGTACCTTGGTTCCAGCTTCCACTCTTGTTCGGTGCCTCGGATCAGGCGGGGGGATCTCTCACTTCCCTTTGACTTGATTGCTTCTCCAGCTCCTTTCAGCATGATCGAGATTCGTATACTGGACAGTCCAGTGACCCAGCAACAGCTCTTGATGATTCCCGGGCGTGTGTGAGATGTCTCAGCCCTCATGAGGGGGTGGCCCTGCAGGTAGCCCCCCACATGCCCGGATGCCCTCTTCATTGCAGCCTTTGATGCCGCTCCAGATTTTGATGATGTTGGCCTTAGCCACCTGCAGCGCCTCTATGATTTGCATGTACCAGTCAGATCTTGTGAGCCCTTCCCCATTTACAGGGGGCATTTGGGTTGTACTTATCTCATGTACTCAGATGATATTGTACTAGTCCTGGCTGTTATCCCAGGCACAACATGTATGTGAGACTATTCATTGTATTTTTATCTGGCTCTTGATTATGCCAGCTGTACTCTATGGTTCGGTCCCTTGTTCACTGGACACACTATTCTTTTGTACTTTGTCACGGCGGGCATAGGTATGCCTCCCCCGCCGCCTTCAGCACAGGTACCCTCTCATAACAGAGACTTGTTGCACCTGCGAGTCTCGTCTCCCCAGGGTCTAGTCCTTCAGCACACTATCTACCTCATATTTCTCTCTCTGACATACCCTTTTGTTGTCTAGTGATTGTCTTCTTACAACGTACTTCGGTCATACGATTTGCTCTTGACACTCGCACGCTGGGGGGCAATCTGTTACACCATTTTTTGGTCATCTAACTTTTCATCATTAGATGGACCCAAGTACACCATGTAAGACCAGTTTTACCCCAAGTAAAGCTGCTTTCACTATGTTAATTAGGAAACCCCAAAAGGAATAATTAATTAAACCATAATTTAATTATTATTCCCAGTCATGTTTAACCCAAAAACAAAGAAATTAATGAGATAAACCCATAGTTATCTTATTATTTTCTAGGAATAATTATTTAATAAAATTCCTTGTTAAATATGACAAAATCAACCACCATTAATCAAATAAATCATTATTTATTTGATTATATCCCAACCACTTCCTTAAAAAGATAAATAAATCATTTATTTATTTATTTTTCACTAATCAAGGGATTTGACCCAAGTCAAACACCCTTTCCCTCCAACAAATAATAATAAATATTCCATAGAGGTGGATCTAGATGTGATTAACATTATTTTAATCATGCACCAAGATCTAGAATGACCCAATATTTTGTTATAAATAGGAGGGTTTTCCCCATCATTATTCACCTTTTGTTGCATATTAGATCACTCTGGATCTATACACTTGGTCTCATTTCTGCCATTTTGCTCCCATTGAGCTCTACCTTCTACATTGGGTTTTCTACATCTACAAGAGAGAGAAAGCTTAGATCTGAAGTGCTGAGGACTACGAAGAACCCATCCCATTGAGGAGATCTGGATACACCTTCTTGTTTCCTCCCAGGTGCCCTGTAATATAAAAATTCATTCGAAAATCGTGTTCTCGTCTTGTCTGTTGGATGCATGGAGCAAACTCTTTACTTTACTGCTTAATATCTTTCCATTTATAGATCTGTTTGTTGCAGCACTTTAACTACTAATTGCAGATCTGAAGATGTTTTGCAGCCATTATTGTTGTTAGGGCTATTAGTTATGCGTAGCTAAAGTGGTTCTTTTTCGTACGCTTCGACAAAGAATTCATACTAACACTTGTGTTGACTGACTTTGAGGCTAGATATCTTCTTGAGCCTCTCCTAGTGAATATTTACTTGTGTTTGCAGGAAGACCTTGAGGACTTTCTTCTTTTTCCTGATCTTTCTCGCTCTCAAACAAGTCTTCTTGATCTTTGTGATAGTCAATTTGAGGCTCATGTTTTGTTTCTATGATATTGTTAGGATGCCACTCTCATTTTAAAATCTGACATGAGTTATAACATAGAGGGAGAGTCCCTATATGTGTTGAGTTTTCTTGTATTTCAGGGTCTGTGTTTCCTAGGAGGCTTATGACACTTATTGTTTCCTCAAAGCACTGCTCACTTTTTGCATTTGCATTTTGGTCGTAAAGTTCCCTTAACAACATAGTACAAGATAAAGGTATGATGTCAAGACTTTCTTAAGAACCTTCTTCATTTTTTTCTCTGTAATCTTGCTCATCATACATATTTTGCTTGTTGTATATGTCTTGTAATGGTTGAGTTTGTGTTTGATCAGGGAAAGGCATAGGTTTCTCTGGATAATCAACATCTGTATCAGCTCATTCCTTTCTAGTTTCTTATCAAGTATGTACACTATTTTTTCCATTAGGTCAAATAATTTGGTTAGTTCATCTTCTTTGTCTATATTTGGATCCATGTTTGTAAAAAGAGGTCACTGTATCTTTTCAATCAGTTCAGAGTCTTCTACCAGTATAGCCATTAGGTCTTTTGGAGGTTGTGGAGTTTCCAGGTGGAAGATTTGAACTTTGTTGTCCACCAAAAGTATGAATAGGTTTTCTCAATGCATTCCCAAGGGAGTCTACAAGGACTAGTGAAGTAATAGGCCTACTGGAGGCCAGTGGAGTCGCCAGGTCGAAATTTTTTAGCTCTTTTGGAGGTCAAATATTCTATGGTCCACCACCAATGTTTATTATGAAACCAATCTGAAATGTTTTGGGGTTTTTTGAGTTTTTTTGTTTTGAAGGACTAATGAGTCTACAAAATCTTGCTAGGCTATTATGTACTCAGAAGTCCCACTGTGATCGCCAAAATGTTGGAGTGGCAATGAGGTGGTAGATTCACTAGATATTCTTTGATTTACTGAGGGTCTAAAGAGTTTTAAGAGGTATTCATGCATTTATGCACTCATAGGTCCCACCAAGATCACCAAGATGTTGGGGTCCTGTGATTTGGCAGATTGGCATACCAAGTGACAAGGAAACATCAAAACTAGTCTTTAGAGCTTTAAGACCTAGCCTTCCTAGTCTCAGAGAGGGATCTCTCAATTGTTTGCAAAGATGTAAGCTTGTTTTCTTTTAAAGGTTGATTTTAGGCTAGTTATGAAGCATGAGTTTGTTTGATTGTTTGGTTGGGCATAATGATCTAGGCAGCATAGATATAAAAGGAAAATCTATAAGTCATTGGGTAATGGAGTCAAGTGGATGTTGTAAAAAGTTTGTAAATAGTTCAGGGGTATCAGAGCGAAAATCTAACTTGGCCAGTGGATCTACAAATTCTTTCAGGTGAAATGAAATGGAAATTAAAGGTTTAGAATGAAAAGTAGAACTAAGGGAAATTAAGAATCCTTAATTATATGTACTTCTGAACAAAGGGGCTTAAAAAATTATCTGAACATGAAGAGGCATTCCATAGACAGGGCTAACCATAAATTCTATAAAACCACACTTCTTGCAAATAATAATTTCAATACAAACTTTTCAAATAAAATCTAGGAGTTGAGGAACGCTTTATTTCATCTAAAGATTTCACTTTCAAGGATAAGAAAACATTAAAGACTCACAAATAACTGCATTCATAGAAGAGGGAACTCCTACACATCTTTGATTACAGCTATAAAGACCTTCAAAACAATTATTTGAGAAAGTATAAAGGGTATGATCGGAACAAAACCTCTTTGGAAAACTTTGGACAATGATACTTTGAAGGGAGACTTCAGAAACAGTTTTTAAGCAGCAACAAGTAAGCAGGGAAAACCATAAATAATTCTTGAGGCCAATTGTATTGAAATATTTCTAAAATAAACAATCATAAGGGTTAAACAGAGAAATTAATAATTCTATAGAAAACCTCAACAGATGAAAACATAAAGACAGTGAAGAGCAAACAGGTCTAAGGTGCTTCTAGGAGACATTTCTTAGCCTAAAATTTTTACTCTACTGTAACAGAGAATGGTGAAACATAATGAAACAAGAAATAACAATAACAGATTTAGAGTATTTCACCACTAACCACGCTTAGAGATCCAATGACAGAGCTTTCTCCATCAACAAATAGGTTAAAGCATCCACAGGTTCCAAAACCTCAATTTCCTTTCAAATTCAGTAGAGCTATGTATTACTTCAAAGAGTCATAAAATGCCAACTTTACAATGAGTTCCAATGCAGTGTTTATGCTGCAAATGAGGAGGTGGAACTGATAAAGGGTTAAAAATGTTATTAATTATAGATTAAATGCATTTCTAGCCTTGAAAACCATGCAAGGCATAAGGCAGAAATAGTTGCAGCTACATCTATGTTTCAATAACTCTGTCTTAACTTCCAATAGAAAGATAGGAGAAAAGATTGACTTTCAAGGCTTATTCTTATCTTTATAACAACTGTCATGATCGATTAAAATATCTTTTAGACTGTGTATTAACTGCCAATTTGTCTTTGTAGGGGGAAAGTATGCTACAAGTTGTTTTTAGAAATTCATGAATGAATAACTGCTTCATTTTGATGTATCTGAGGCTTTTTAACCCGACTTTCCTTAATTTAATCATTTAAACTATGTTTAGGCCTGATTCTGCCTTTTGCCTTTATAACTCATCATGCTGCTTTTAACACTTTTCAAAATTCTTTAAACTTCTTTTTCATCTGTTTTTAACTGTGTTTTTAACCTTTTAATCCTATTTTAAGCTTTAATCATTGTCTTCTTTGTTTTCACAGATGTCTTCTATTGCTGCGGTGGAGGGTTTCATTCTACCAATGCTCATGAGACATTAGTTGAGTACTAAACAAATCCTGAAGATCCTCTTTGTACATATTCGAGCCAAGGATCTTCATCCTGAGGCTCTCTGCAACAATTTTTCTATGGGACAGCTTCAACATTAAACCACCATGAAAACTTGCAACCAAACAATAAAAAATTAAAAAAAAACTTGCATTCTTTGTGTTTAACTGCTTTCAGAGGCTATATGGAGGGTTTGGGAGTGATTGCAGAGGAGGGAGAAACTGCAAAAGGGGAAATCCATGGCAGAATTTAGAAGAAACCAGAATGAATTTTGATTAATGGCACAAAATGGTGAAGATGGTTTTGGGGGAAAACAGGTGGTTTTCGCGTTGGCAAAGGGTGGTAAGCAATAAAGGCCTTTTGGACGCGATACGGCTAGACGGATGACACCTGTCCAAGACAAAACCACTTTTTTCATGTTGAAACGAGGTGTTAAAATATTTTGGTGAAATGGGCGTCAGAGTGAATATGGACCGTCAAATATGGATGATCAACGGTCAGGATCTGATCGCGATTGCGTGGAGACCATGGATGGATGAAAACTCTAATGGAAATGGCAAAGCATTGATAGCCATTGGATCTGGTAGATCAATGGCCCAGATCTCCTCACCATTTCACGCAAAAAAAGGATAGGAAAGAGGGGGAGTAAAAACGTGATTGAGTGCCAACCGTCCAATCAAGAGGATCGATGGTCGAGATCAAAATTGGGGAGTGTGACATAAAACATATGGATAGGAACTCTGGTGAATACGTGATGATGTGCTGACCGTTGGATTAATGAGATCAACAGTTGAGATTAATTGCGGGGGGACCATGGAGGTGCAAGGGGGAGAATGGGGAGGAGTCCCACTGGCCGTTGGATCTGGAGAATATCAACGGCTGAGATCAACTACGGGGGGACTTGGGGGGTACGGAAAGATCTCGTCGGCAAGGTGCCTCCATAGTGAATTGGGAAATACTAGCCATCAGATTGGGAGAAAATCAAGGGTGGAGATTAACTGGGGGGGGACTGGGGAGTACGAGCCACTTTGGTTGGATCCCCCCGTAGTGAACCTGTGTCATTGATCTAGGAGTAATGGATAGTCCAGATTGAATTGGGAGATCGAAGATTAAATATGGTGGATAAGGGGTCAGGGGGATGGCAAAGTTGCGAGGAAGCGAGGGCTGTTAGATCTTGAGGATCAACGGCGGAAATTAAATTGGATAATGGTAGGCAAAATGGGCTTGGGAATGAGGAAACGGTGATCGTTGATGTGCGATGGCCAATGAGATGGAGCGATGGGATGGTCGATAGAGTGGAGCACATAGGGCGATGGCCGTCAGATCTTCGGGAATGGACGGTCCAGATCTTATCCGAGGATCGGCCATCAGAAGAAAAAGGAAAAGGGAAGTGGAACTGGGGAAAGAGTTATTTGCGATGGGCGATTTGCCGATGGCCGTTGGATCCAGCAGACGATTAACGGCTAGGATCAAATCAGGGAACCGACCATCGGAGGGAGAGGAGACAGGGGAGCGATAACTTTGGGAAGTGTGATGCGCCGATGAGCGATGGGTGTTTGGTCGCAGGGGCGGGTTGCATGAAAAACAGGGGTTGAGGGCTTAAGCCGAAAGGGCCTTAAGGCCTTCTTTTAATAAAAGGTCGGAAAATAGGCCTAAAAGTGAGTTTTTGATCCTTTTTGAGGTTCCGATAGGATAAAAAGTGTGAATTTAAACCATATGAAGGGGGTTTTTCATGATTTAAATGGATTTTTCAAAGGCAATGAAGGGTGAATGAAGAGTATGAAACCCTTTTTGAAGAGGAAAATGACTGTTAAAATGAGTGAAAAATGGGTGAAATGGAGGGGAGAATTATGAGATGATGAACATAACCTTTTATCACAGTTCCTTTGTATTAGCAGGATAATCTTGGAGGTTTTGGTGAAGATTTCTCAGTAAAATTATTTGTTTGAAGATAATGAACATAGTGAGGTTTCAAGAACTCACAAATGTCCATAAAATTTTTTCTTGAAAACTAAGGAACCTATTTAGCCATCATGGGGTATAACAAAATTTATAAATGGCTAACAACTTCTACCCAATTTAAATCAAAATTTCAAAATATCCTTTCCAATACATACAATCGCCATAATGATTTAAAATTATGATAATTTTCCAACACTTCTCTTAATTCTTTTCTAAATACAAAATTAATTTTTTAAGAAATCTAATTAATGTGGTCTTTATAAAAATTAATAAAGTAATTGTAATTTTAATAAACATTAATTTTCATCATTACAAAATTTGTTTAGCTATACCAATTTTATTGTTTATTAATTTTAAATAAATACTTGTTTATATTTTTTATTTATATTTTAAAAAGGAAATCATTTTTTTATACAAAATATTTCTCCTTTTATAACACAAAATTAAAACGACAAACATTTTCAAATTTTTTTGAAAATTGTTTCTCATTTATCTTCTTATTAATGAAATATATAGCTAAATGATGTTACATGAATTGAGAAATATATATATATATATATATATATATATATATATATATATATTGAAAGTATACTTCTTTTTATATGGTTCATAGACCTTAAATATTGGTGAGAACATTACAACTAATATACATATTTTATTTATTAATTTAAATCTTTGAAATATACGTTTCCTATGTGGTTCATAGATATTGATGACTGCTACATTCACAAAATATTTGTACCAGCAAGATCCATTCGAAGTGATCACTTCTTGTTATCTCAACCACAAAGCCCGATCCCGAAATTTTCAAGGGAATTAAAGCTATGACCTATGAATAGAAAATATGTGTTTACGACAAGGACTCAAATAATTTAACCCATGACCTTTGAATAGAAAATATGTGTTTACAACAAGGACTCAAAAAATTGAGCTAAAAATCGACGCTTGTCTTCTATGTGGTTCACGAACCCTAGAGATTCGTGACTGCTACATCGATAAAATATTTGTACCATGTAGATCCACTCAAAGAGATCACTTATTGTTCCCTCAACCACATAGCCTAACCCTGAAGGTGTCGAGAGAATTGAGCTTGTGATCTCTCAACAACAAAGGTAATTTAACGATAAGGACTCGACCAATTAAGCTAATGCTCGGAGCTAGAAAATATACTCAATTTTATATATTAATTTAATAATTTTTATAAAATAATATTTTATAGTTTGGAATATTGGAAATAATTCTAAATTTATTTATTCGTCTTGGCTTCAAATTTCTTCACAAAATATTGTGTAATTCTTTTCTCAAAGCCTTTTTAATGGAGTAGTCTAATGATTCGATGATTTTGACCTCGTTTTTATTTCCCTCCCCTTGATGGTGATCGTCTTCTGGATTTGTCTCCATCTCACCATGACAGGCTTACTCCAGTCCATCTCTGTCTATGCTCGCCAACTCCATCATCATCTCATTCTCTATTTTCCTCTTATCTCATCGATTCGAGTACGAGTCGACATTTTCCATACAAACCATACCACCACCTTTTATGTTGGATTAATACTCAGTGCAACAAAGGTTGAGAACTCTAGTCAGATTGAATTTGAAGTTCATCCCGCGTTACACACCCATTTCACCTCCTCCTCTATTTCAACATCTAAAAATGTCTGCGAGACACCCCTGCCACCCTTTCTTTTCGGAGCACCCACAATGAGAGTACTCTTCAGCACACTTTCAAGCATCAACACACCTACAACTGTAAGTTTTTTTTTGTGATTGCTATCTTGTAGGGTTTATTTAAAATAAGATTTTTATGGCCCCATCATATAGATTTATGTTCCAATCGAGCAAAATTTTGTAGGGTATTTTTTATATTTCAGATAGGATTTTTAATTTCGTATAAGTTTTGTTTTATTTTTCCAAAAATGTAAACTTCCAAAAGGGATACATCCTCCTCAGTCTTTGTCAATGATTAACTTCGCCTACCAAGAGCTATTTTTATTTCCCTTGAAGTGAAAGCTTGCTTCATATATCTGTTATCAACATTAGGCTCACTTCTTCATTTAATTTTTTTTCACAACTCTGCCTTCATGGCTTTCTTCCAACCTCCCATGCACCTTCACCTCCCTCTGCTAGAAGATTCTATATGAGGCACACTAATAATTGCAAACATAAATGTAATTGGTTGACTTTGGAGTATTTTTATTCTACAACATTTGGTACCCATAAAATGAAACATTATTAGTCAATATTCACATGTCAGATTAACCCACTATATACATTTTAAGAATCATGATATTGCTTATTACTCTGCAGGTGACGTTGTGGTTTCTTTTATAAAGTTGCAAATTCCAACAACAATATGAAAATCCTTTATCATTAAACTACTGATACTTTATTTTGATGTTTATTTGAATTCTTTTTTTGTATCCTATTGACCATTAATCCATCCTTGTCTACTTCAGTAATTAAAGAATTACTTTAATAATTAACCATATATAGCCTTCTCCTTAAGTAATTCAAGTATTTCTTTAGCAATTTACCATTTATAGAGTCTATAGAAAAGCTCATTTACTCTAATTTTCTCTTCAAACTTTTTTCTTTCATGTCTACTATGGAAGAGACTTCATAGTATTGTGAAGAATGGTAATAGTTGATAAAAAAAACAATAAGAAAATATTGACAAAAAAAGAAAATTAAACTTTTATTACAAATTCAACATGAATTCAACTAGATCGTCATTATATATGATTAAATATTCCTTAAATTTTGTATGCCAAGAATTCAAAGGAAAACCATTTTTTCATTACAGATCAAATTACATCTTCTGAGTGTCTTTTTCTTGAAAATATTAAAGGCATAAAAATCAAATACAAAACCATCAGAAGTACTATTGAGAACAACTTAAAGTTGTAACCTAGATAACCTATTTTTTCTAGGATGGATGAAATTCTATTAGGGTTTCAAACTTCCCAAATATATCACAAATATGGTTAACGTTCTACTATTGTCAAAATCTAATGTGTATAATCCTTCGCAATGAATGTTATCTAACATCCAAAGGTCTGATGTCCACACGATGTATTATTAAATTCAAAAAAACCTTCATCCATATCACCATACCATGTTTCATATATCACTAATTCCTAATGCACTGTTGGGTATGTGTTATATTCTTTCCACGATTAGCCCCACGCATT
>JAXQQM020073623.1:0-24532 GCA_034641835.2 Pinus albicaulis | reverse complement strand
ACATCTATAACTGTTTAGGAAGGAGCATGTTTTGTGATTAGGCTAATTAATTTTTTTGATCTGATGGTCAGGATTGGAAGATGCCAGTATATTCTGGTCGTCGCCACTAAATCTATGGATGAAATCTACCCCACTAACTTCCTTGCATATCTAAATCAGGTGTTTAAACAATACTTAAATTAATTTTTTACAAATCTGGATTAAAAATTTACTGTGCCATTTATTAATTGACACCTATCCAGATTAACCTTTCGAATGAAACTGAAAGACTAACGCTTGTCCAAGTGTGTGACACTGTTATGCCAAGTGTCTGAAGGCGCCGGCGGACAAGGACACGTCGTGAGGTGGGCGCCCTGGTGGTTTCAAGTCGGAGGTAACGGTGGAGGAGTGGAACGGGTCGACAAGGACACGTCGTGAGGTGGGCGCCCTGGTGGTTTCAAGTCGGAGGTAACGGTGGAGGAGTGGAACGGGTCGTCTCTCCCATGGAAATTCAAGAAGACGAGCCAGAAGCGTGCGCATACGCTGAGCAGTGAAACGATTTATTGATACGTGTGAGATCGCCATTAAAAACGGGGAAGATCCTGAAACGATTGTGAACTTCTTTGGTTGCACTCTGGCTCTGCAACTCTTCGCGCTAAATGTGGTTTTGTTGTGTCATTTTCATTCCTCTAACCTTCGGTGCACTTCCCCTGGTGGCAGCTTCGCCCATTTTCAAACCCTACGTTATATGATGCTCGTATTGTGGTACACACTGGTTGATGTGATAAGCTCTTCACTGAGAATGACAGGGTGGATTGACGATAGCCAGATGCCTATTCAGGGACCTCGTGAGGTTAAAAATGCGCCCGTTGCTCTTTCTTCTGCTTCGTTTCTGCTGGAGGATCTCAAACAGATTAAAAATTCTATAGGAGGGGTATGTAATATTCCCCATACACTCGCAACACTAATTCAGTTGCCTAGTTGGCATATATACTAACTACCCGTTTTCTTTTAATTTTCTCGACAGACAGTGAATGATGTGATAACAGGAATAGTTTTTTATGGCGTGCAACGCTATTTGCAGATTCGCGACTCCGCTGGTATGTTGCTGTGACCCTGTCATTTATAGCTAATATTAAGTTTAGCTCTATCTTTGAAATAAGTACATAAAAACTGCAAAGTGTTTCATTTCTGTATTATTTAAATTCAACTTATATTTTTAACAGTTCATGAATTATCCTTTGGGCGCAGTTGCAGAATACAGTTTACAAATGCCAGAGGACACCGTGATTAAACAAATGAAGGCTATCGCACTCTTTCTTTCTCTGGAAAGGGATTGTATAATCTTTTAGTATAGTCTGTGTGGATAATGGATACTCAGGTCTTCTGCTGTATTAAGACTGTTTACATTTTATATAAATATATAAAGGATTTTTTTTCAGTGAGAAAAAACATAACTTACTCTATGGAAAGATTAATACTGACCTGTCTAGTCGAATCCACTAGAGACATCAACTGTAACCTTATCATGCAAATGGGTGTACCTCTTATTATTGGAATTGTCGTTCATCCAACAGGGTTAGAAATAAGGTTTGAATTTATACCGTCGATTGGGATCAAGGAAGTTACGAAGGCAACTATCCCCTCATCACTCTTCTACGCTTCGTTCATTCGTGCACTACGAACCTGGAGAAAGGTCTACAGCCAAACCCGCCGGCACATTTAGGTCCATTTATTGACCAGATGCCATCAGTGAAGACCTTCTAGCTACATATAATGGTTTTCCCAACAAATACAATATTTTAATTGCAGGGTTTTACAGGTGCTTATAAGACTGTGTCTCTGCATGGTGAACATCCGCAATGGAAGGGGAACATGTATCCACTCCCTCTTGGCATATGAGCTTATGTCACTCATTACATATTAATTTCGGGTAAATCTGAATTTCATTTTTATAGCATATTTTGTCCCTATACACCACATCACGCTCAGCAGTTCTCTATGGTCACCTTTTTTTTTCTCTACTTTATAGGTATAATGACTTAGCTAGTTTTTTTTTACTGTAATGTTCATTTTCCGGGTTAGGGTTTTGAATAATACTCTTATGCTTTTATCTCAGGTATGTCCATCAGCGGGATGCTTTCTGGAGGAGACGACTTCACATTTCATCATTTCACACAAGGTTCTTATATTATCCCCTCTGTGTATACCTGTTGCAAGCGTCAATTATCGATCAAACCCCATCTTCAGGTCTTGACACCTACATGTGAAATTAAATTTCCTTGGATTTTAGCCAGTGTTGCATCTACAGGCCGAGTGGCCATTGGGAGTCTGGGATAGATGTAGTGGGAAATAACCCTTCATTTAATAGGTTTTGAACTTCAATTATAATTTCTGAGAAAAAGAAACAATCATTTATTTCTGTATGTGAGACTTAAACATCTTGCAAATGGTATCATTTTCATTCAATAATTTCTGTTACAGTTTTCTAAAAGTGATTTAATTAAGCGCGATGCTTAAAAATCTACATTTGGATTCTTTTATATGGAATCAAATTTTTTTTAAAATTCATTTTCACAATTACAATCGTTCCTAGCTTTGTTAATAATGGTCACTTATTATCCTTTTCTATTTTAGATAAATGAAACTATGTTGTTTGTACAACATTGTTGGTATGTCACATTAACTCAGAACCGTAGGGTTTTTAATCGCTAGTGGGGAGATTTCCATTGTAAACAATTTGTATTTTTAATTCGCTGGGTTATACGAAATATGGAAATGTCATTTTTTTTAAAATATGCATCCACTCGTAGTTATGTCGTGTTCCAGTTCCCTGGGTAGATTGTAAATAACTCCAATTCAACCGGCATATTTCTTGATACATTTACACACGCGTGGAATCATCCTTTCTGAGATTTGTTCTGCAATGCAACACTTAAAAATGTTTAATTCTATTTTAGTTTATATCAGTTTTTCTTTGGTATGTACAGGATGGACCTTCCCAAGCCTACTTTACTCCTATAGGGTTTTCTACAGTGTTCAGAATTGCCCTTGGTTGCTGATCTTTTTCAAAATTTAATAACATAACCAATTTACAAAATAGCTCACAAAATCATTTACAGAAATAATACAGACCACGCCTGCAAGAAAAATTAACCAGAATCACACCAAAGTAATTATCTATTCCATATCTTTTAGGTTGCCATATAAAATAGCAGGAAAATAAGGATGCTCTTCCCAACCAATAAGAAAGGTAATACCACCAATGATTCCCCAAGCTATTTCAACTTTTAGGTCAGTCTTTCTGGACAACGACCCAACTAGGTCTACCTACGGCTTCTTGGACCCCTGCATGTATTGCCCACGATTTCCACAGGCACACAGGTATGTTTAGGAATTCGAATGACCACCCACCAACTCAAAAATTTTCAGCTATGATCTTTTTCTATTTTAGATAAAAGAAATTATCTTGTTTGCACAACAATGTTGGTCTGTCATATTAACCCTGAAACCTAGGTTTTTTAATCAGTAGCGGGGACATTTCCATTGTGAACAACTTGTATTTTTAGTTCGTCAAGTTATATGAAATATGGAAATGAAATTCTTATTTAAAGATGCATCCCTACATAGTTCTGTCGTGTCGTGTTCCAGTTCCCTGGGTAGATCATGTTTCTTGATACATTTATACACACCTAGAATATGTTTTTCTTAGGGTGGTTCTGCAACGAAACAGTTATAGATGTTTAATTTTGTTTTATTTTATTTCATTTTTGCTCTGATATGTAAAGGATGGTCCTTCCCAAATCTGATTTACTCCTATAGGGTTTTCTACACTACTCAAAATTGTCCTTGGTTACTGATCCCAATCGAGTGACCAAGGGACCAATTTGGTTTGTATAATCTAAGACATTGCAACATTTTAATAACCCTTGTTTGGTGCCAACTGCTAACACTTCATTATATTAGTTTCCTCACGTCGTTATTCTTTCCAAACTATGAATTAAATGAAACGTTTGGTTCTTTCTGTATAACAATTGTTTTGTTTAGTAATATAATAAAAATATATTACTAAAATCATTTTGATTTACTATTATGGTGTTTCAATTTATTAATTATAATATTCACATAATTGTAATTTATTCAAATTTATTTTCATATTTTATATTTATTTTTGATATTGTAGTTTAATTAAATATAAAAAATGAAATAATCAAATTAATTATAGGATAATTTTAATTTGTTAATATAATGTGTTTTTTTATTTGTTTTTTTTACTCTCAACGATTCTAATAAATTTGAGATTCTAATAAATTTAATATCTACACTTAAAAAAAATGAAAATATTAATAAAGATCTCCATATAAATAAAAATATAATATAAAATATAATATAAAAAATAAGAAGATATATTTGTTTTTTTTTTTTAAAATAAATTTATGTTTATTTAAATATTTTTATCTATTTTTATTTTAAATACATATATAGTTTTTTATTTTTATTATAAAATTATATTTTATTTATAAACGATATATATAATATGTAGAAAGTTCAATGAGTAATATCAAATAAATTTAATCAATTCCAAACACCATTAAATAATGATTTCAAAAATAAAAAATATAGATAAGGAATCAATCTAATATCTAGATATTAGATATTGACTTGTACAAATTTCATGGATATTTGATTAGTTCCAACTATCTTTGGAATAAATAGAATAATGACAATTTGATTTATAGAGATTTTGTAAGTTTACCTATACTTTTCACAAACTTAGGAGTGCAATTTTTATTTTATTTTATTTTATTCTTTTGAGCTATAATCAACATTATTTAATAATTAAAATTATTAATCATAATATTATTAAAAATTTACAAAGGCAAATAATATATTTTGATATTAATATTAAAATTAATGCTACCCACTATTAACAAATATTAATATTAATGTCACTCTTAATATTAATTAAATGTTATTGATATTAGTATTAATTAATATTATCAATATTAATATTAAAGTTAATAATAATAATATATTAACTATTATTATACTTTGTTATATATTTATTACTCTAATAATAATTTGTATTAGTATTTGATATTAAATAATTAATATGTGGGAATATACTAATATTAATAAATAAATAAGTTTTATTATTAATATTAATTATTTTGAATAAGAATAAGAATATTATTTTTAATATTATTGATATTAATATTAATAAATAATATTACCAACATTTTGTATTAACAATAATGTAACAAATTTTAATTTACAATATTATTTATTATTATTATTATTTTAATTTATTAATATTCATTATATTAACAATTACGAACATTAATTACATTAATGTTTGTAATTGTATTAATAACTATAAGTTTCAAACATGATTAAGATTTATTAAAATTATTAATAACATTTAAATTATAACAATAATATTAATAACATTTTATTAATATTATTAATGTGATTAATTACATTAATATTGTTAATATAAATCCTATTAACATTAATATTGATAAATAATATTAATATTAATATTAATATGATTAATTACATTAATTTTCATAATTGTATTAATAACAATAAGTTTCAAACATGATTAACATTTATTAAAATTATTAATAACATTTAAATAATAACAATAATATGTTTTTTATTAATATTCTTTTTTTAATTATATTCACTCTAAAAATATGATGATTTTTTTGTTTTTTATAGGTATCCCTTGGCCTTTTTGATCTCTTATGTTCTTAATATTTTTCCCTTAGGTTCCCCAAATATTGGGTTTTAAATATTATTCCTAGACTTTAATACTAATGCATGGTCCAATTTCACATTATGAAAAACACTGGCGCAATATGAAAATCAACCATGCGAAACCATTGTTAATTAGCATTAGCCATAGTCGATCAATGTCATCCATGATCAAATGTCACATTCTCACAAATATTGTCTCAATATGAAAATCACCCATTGCCAACTATGGTCATAGTTGGTCCAACGTCGCATTCTGACAACAATTGTCTCAATGTTTAAATCAATTCCCTTGGGTTCACCAATTCCTTTGGTTTATAATATTAAACCCTTGGGTTTATTAGTTCTTTTCGTTTATAATATGAATAATCGATCAATGTCATCCATCATCAAATTGTCTGAATATGAAATCAGCCATGGGCAACCATGGTCATACTTTGTCCAACATCGCATTGAGTTAAATGAATTCCCTTGGGTTCACCGATTCCTTTGGTTTTTAATTTGTTGGGTAATGGTTTTCCCTTGGGTTCACCAACTCCTTTGGTTTATAATATTAAACCCTTGGGTTTATTAGTTCTTTTGGTTTATAATATAAATAATCGATCAATGTCATCCATGATCAAATGTCACATTCTGACAATCATTGTCTCAATATGAAAATCACCCATGGCCAACCATGGTCATAGTTGGTCGAACGTCGCATTCTGACAGCAATTGTCTCAATGTTTAAATCAATTCCCTTGGGTTCACCAATTCCTTTGGTTTATAATTTGTTGGGTAATGGTTTTCCCTTGGGTTCACCAATTCTTTTGGTTTATAATATTAAACCCTTGGGTTTATTAGTTCTTTTGGTTTATAATATGAATAATGACAACAATTGTCTCAATTTTTAAATGAATTCCCTTGGGTTCACCAATTCCTTTGGTTTATAATTTGTTGGGTAATGGTTTTCCCTTGGGTTCACCAATTCCTTTGGTTTATAATATTAAACCCTTGGGTTTATTAGTTCTTTTGGTTTATAATATAAATAATCGATCAATGTCATCCATGATCAAATGTCATGTTTTGAAAAACATTGTCTCAATATGAAAATCACCCATGGCCAACCATGGTCATAGTTGGTCGAACGTCGCATTCTGACAACAATTGTCTCAATGTTTAAATCAATTCCCCTGGGTTCACCAATTCCTTTGGTTTACAATTTGTTGGGTAATGGCTTTCCCTTGGGTCCACCAATTCCTTTGGTTTATAATATTAAAGCCTTGGGTTTATTACTTCTTTTGGTTTATAATATAAATAATCGATCAATGTCATCCATCATCAAATGTCACATTCTGACAAACATTGTCTCAATATGAAAATCACCCATGGACAACCATGGTCATAGTTGGTCGAACGTCGCATTGTGACAACAATTGTCTCAATGTTTAAATCATCAATTCCCTTGGGTTCACCAATTCCTTTGGTTTATAATTTGTTGGGTAATGGTTTTCCCTTGGGTTCACCAATTCTTTTGGTTTATAATATTAAACCATTGGGTTTATTAGTTCTTTTGGTTTATAATATGAATAATGACAACAATTGTCTCAATGTTTAAATGAATTCCCTTGGGTTCACCAATTCCTTTGGTTTATAATTTGTTGGGTAATGGTTTTCCCTTGGGTTCACCAATTCCTTTGGTTTATAATATTAAACCCTTGAGTTTATTAGTTCTTTTGGTTTATAATATGAATAATCCATCTATGCCATCCAATATCAAATGTCACATTCTGACAAATATTGTCTCAATATTAAAATCACCCATGACGACCATGGTCGTAGTTGGTCGAACGTACGCCATTAAATAATGATTGTCTGATATTTAAATCAATTCCCACAGGTTCCGCAATTCCTTTGTTTTATAATTTCTTGGGTAATGGTTTTCCCTTGGGTTCACCAATTCTTTTGGTTTATAATATTAAACCCTTGGGTTTATTAGTTCTTTTGGTTTATAATATGAATAGTCGATCAATGTCATCCATGATCAAATGTCACATTGTGACAAACATTGTCTCAATATGAATATCATCCATGGCCAACCATGGTCATAGTTGGTCGAACGTCGCATTGTGACAACAATTGTCTCAATATTTAAATCAATTCCCTTGGGTTCACCAATTCCTTTGGTTTATAATTTTTTGGGTAATGGTTTTCCCTTGGGTTCACCAATTATTTTGGTTTATAATATTAAACCCTTGGGTTTATGTCATCCACGATACGAATGTACGACCGACAAACATTGTCTCGATATAGATGTCACCCTGGACGACCATGGTCATAGTTGGTCGAACGTCGCATTGTGACAACAATTGTCTCAATATTTAAATCGGTTCCCTTATTAGTTCTTTTGGTTTATAATATGAATACTCGATCAACGTCATCCATGTTCATATGTCACATTCTAACATATATTGTCTCAATATGAAAATCACCCATGGCCAACCATGGTCATAGTTGGTCCAACGTCGCATTGTGACAACAATTGTCTCAATGTTTAAATCAATTCCCTTGGGTTCACGAATTCCTTTGGTTTATAATTTGTTGGGTAATGGATTTCCCTTGGGTTCACCAATTCCTTTGGTTTATAATATTAAACCCTTCGGTTTAATAGTTCTTTTGGTTTATAATATGAATAATCGATCGATGTCATCCATAATCAAATGTCACATTCTGACAAATATTGTCTCAATATGAAAATCACCCACGGCCAACCATGGTCATAGTTGGTCCAACGTAACATTGTGACAACAATTGTCTCAATGTTTAAATCAATTCCCTTGGGTTCACCAATTCCTTTGGTTTATAATTTGTTGGGTAATGGTTGTCCCTTGGGTTCACGAATTCCTTTGGTTTATAATATTAAACCCTTGGGTTTATTAGTTCTTTTGGTTTATAATATGAATAATCGATCAATGTCATCCATGATCAAATGTCACATTCTGGAAAATATTGTCTCAATATGGAAATCACCCATGCCCAACCATGGTCATAGTTGGTCCAACGTCGCATTGTGACAAAAATTGTCTCAATGTTTAAATCAATTCCCTTGGGTTAACCAATTCCTTTGGTTTATAATTTGTTGGGTAATGGTTTTCCCTTGGGTTCACCAATTCCTTTGGTTTATAATATTAAACCCTTGGGTTTACTAGTTATTTTGGTTTATAATATAAATAATGACAATTGTCTCAATGTTTAAATCAATTCCCTTGGGTTCGCCAATTCCTTTGGTTTATAATTTTTTGGGTAATGATTTTCCCTTGGGTTCACCACTTGCTTTGGTTTATAATATTAGACCCTTGGGTTTATTAGTTTTTTTTGTTTATAATATGAATATTCGATCAATGTCATCCATGATCAAACGACACATTATGAGAAACATTGTCTGAATATGAAAATCACCCATGACCGACCATGGTCATAGTTGGTCCAACGTCGCATTGTGACAACAATTGTCTCAATGTTTAAATCAATTCCCACCAGGTTCTGATTCTTTGGTTTATAATTTCTTCAGGTAATGGATTTCCGCTTGGGTCCACCAATTCCTTTGGTTTATAATATTAAAGCCTTAGGTTATTACTTCTTTTGGTTTATAATATAAATAATCGATCAATGTCATCCATCATCAAATGTCACATTAAAACCAAACATTGTCTCAATATGAAAATCACCCATGACGACCATGGTCATAGTTGGTCGAACGTCGCATTGTGACAACGATTGTCTCGATGTTTTAAATCAATTCCCTTGGGTTCACCAATTCCTTTGGTTTATAATTTGTTGGGTAATGGTTTTCCCTTGGGTTCACCAATTCTTTTGGTTTATAATATTAAACCCTTGGGTTTATTAGTTCTTTTGGTTTATAATATGAATAATGACAACAATTGTCTCGATGTTTAAATGAATTCCCTTGGGTTCACGAATTGCTTTGGTTTATAATTTGTTGAGTAATGGTTTTCCCTTCGGTTCACCAATTCCTTTGGTTTATAATATTAAACCCTTGTGTTTATTAGTTCTTTTGGTTTATAATATAAATAATCGATTAATGTCATCCATGTTTAAATGTCACATTTGACGCAACATTGTCTCAATGTAGAAAATCACCCATGACGACCATGGTCGCCAATTTAGTCGAAACGTCGCATTGTGACAACAATTGTCTCAATGTTTAAATGAATTCTCTTGGGTTCACCAATTCCTTTGGTTTATAATTTGTTGGGTAATGGTTTTCCCTTGGGTTCAGCAATTCCTTTGGTTTATAATATTAAACCCTTGGGTTTATTAGTTCTTTTGGTTTATAATATAAATAATCGATCAATGTCATCCATGATCAAATGTCACATTCTGACAAACATTGTCTCAATATGAAAATCACCCATGGCCAACCATGGTCATAGTTGGTCGAACGTCGCATTGTGACAACAATTGTGTCAATGTTTAAATCAATTCCCTTGGGTTCACCAATTCCTTTGGTTTATAATTTGTTGGGTAATGGTCTTCCCTTGGGTTCACCAATTCTTTTGGTTTATAATATTAAACCCTTGGGTTTATGTCATCCACGATCAAATGTCACATTCTGACAAACATTGTCTCAATATGAATGTCACCCATGGCCAACCATGGTCATAGTTGGTCGAGCGTCGCATTGTGACAACAATTGTCTCAATATTTAAATCAATTGGGTTTATTAGTTCTTTTGGTTTATAATATGAATACTCGATCAATGTCGTCCATGATCAAATGACACAATATGAGAAACATTGTCTCATTATGAAAATCACCCATGGCCAACCATGGTCGCGGGTAGTCAACGTCGCATTGTGTGGTATGCCGATATTTAAATCAATTCCCTTGGGTTACGATTCTTTGGTTTTATAATTTGTTGGGTAATGGTTGTCCCTTGGTTCATTCACTTTGGTTTATAATATTAAACCCTTGGGTTTTACGTATTCTTTTGGTTTATAATATGAATACTTGATCAATGTCATCCATGGTCAAATGTCACATTCTGACAAATATTGTCTCAATATGAAAATCACCCATGGCCAACCATGGTCATAGTTGGTCCAACGTCGCATTGTGACAACAATTGTCTCGATGTTTAAATCAATTCCCTTGGGTTCACCAATTCCTTTGGTTTATAATTTGTTGGGTAATGGTTTTCCCTTGGGTTCACCAATTCCTTTGGTTTATAATATTAAACCCTTGGGTTTATTAGTTCTTTTGGTTTATAATATAAATAATCGATCAATGTCATCCATGATCAAATGTCATATTCTGACAAACATTGTCTCAATATGAAAATCACCCATGGCCAACCATGGTCATAGTTGGTCGAACGTCGCATTGTGACAACAATTGTCTCAATGTTTAAATCAATTCCCTTGGGTTCACCAATTCCTTTGGTTTATAATTTGTTGGGTAACGGTTTTCCCTTGGGTTCACCAATTCTTTTGGTTATAATATTAAACCCATGGGTTTATTAGTTCTTTTGGTTTATAATATGAATAATGACAACAATTGTCTCAATGTTTAAATGAATTCCCTTGGGTTCACCAATTCCTTTAGTTTATAATTTGTTGGGTAATGGTTTTCCCTTGGGTTCACCAATTCTTTTGGTTTATAATATTAAACCCTTGGGTTTATTAGTTCTTTTGGTTTATAATATGAATAATGAAAACAATTGTCTCAATGTTTAAATGAATTCCCTTGGGTTCACCAATTCCTTTGGTTTATAATTTGTTGGGTAATGGTTTTCCCTTGGGTTCACCAATTCCTTTGGTTTATAATATTAAACCCTTAGGTTTATTAGTTCTTTTGGTTTATAATATAAATAATCGATCAATGTCATCCATGATCAAATGTCACATTTTGACAAACATTGTCTCAATATGAAAATCACCCATGGCCAACCATGGTCATAGTTGGTCGAACGTCGCATTCTGACAACAATTGTCTCAATGTTTAAATCAATTCCCCTGGGTTCACCAATTCCTTTGGTTTATAATTTGTTAGGTAATGGCTTTCCCTTGGGTCCGCCAATTCCTTTGGTTTATAATATTAAAGCCTTGGGTTTATTACTTATTTTGGTTTATAATATAAATAATCGATGAATGTCATCCATGATCAAATGTCACATTCTGACAAACATTGTCTCAATATGAAAATCACCCATGGCCAACCATGGTCATAGTTGGTCAAACGTCGCATTGTGACAACAATTGTGTCGATGTTTCGTCGATTCCCTTGGGTTCACCAATTCCTTTGGTTTATAATTTGTTGGGTAATGGTCTTCCTTGGGTTCACCAATTCTTTTGGTTTGCGTAAACCCTTGGTTTCATGTCATCCACGATCGAATGTCACATTCTGACAAACATTGTCTCAATATGAATGTCACCCATGGCCAACCATGGTCATAGTTGGTCGAACGTCGCATTGTGACAACAATTGTCTCAATATTTAAATCAATTGGGTTTATTAGTTCTTTTGGTTTATAATATGAATACTCGATCAATGTCGTCCATGATCAAATGACACAATATGAGAAACATTGTCTCATTATGAAAATCACCCATGGCCAACCATGGTCATAGTTGGTCCAACGTCGCATTGTGACAATAATTGTCTCAATGTTTAAATCAATTCCCTTGGGTTCACCAATTCCTTTTGGTTTATAATTTGTTGGGTAATGGTTGTCCCTTGGGTTCACGAATTTCTTTGGTTTATAATATTAAACCCTTGGGTTTATTAGTTCTTTTGGTTTATAATATGAATACTTGATCAATGTCATCCATGATCAAATGTCACATTCTGACAAAGATTGTCTCAATAGGAAAGTCACCCATGGCCAACCTTGGTCACAGTTGGTCCAACGTCGGATTGTGAATTGTCTCAATGTTTAAATCAATTTCCTTGGGTTCACCAATTCGTTTGGTTTATAATTTTTTGGGTGATGGTTTTCCCTTGGGTTCACCAATTGATTTGGTTTATAGTATTAAACTCTTGGGTTTATAATGTTAATCACACATTCGGTTTATTACTCTCTTGAGTTTAAAATACTATTTCTCAGGGTTTGTTAATTTCTTAGATTTTTCAGTTTAAAATATTAATTCTTAGCATTTATTAATCTTTATTGTTTATAATATTCATCCGTTAGGTTTATGATATTTATCCGTTGGGTTCGCTGATTCCTTTGCTTTATAATATTAAACCCTTGGGTTGATTAGTTCTTTTGGTTTATTAATCTCTTGTGTTTTTATTTTTTATCCCTTATGTTTATAATATTTATCCCTTGGGTTCACCAATTCCTATGGTTTATAATATTTAAACCTTTGGTTTATGATGACATTGGGCTTGTATTATTAATTATTCCTTGGGTTTATTAATATCTTCACTTTAAAATATTAATTGTTAGGGTTTATTAATCTCTTAGGTTTTTTGTTTTTAAATTTTGTTTCATATGGTTTATTACTCTCTTGAGTTTAATAATGATTATTAGTAATATTATAATATTATAATAATAATATTAATATATAATAAATATTATTAATATATTATTAGTTTTTCTGGTTTTTTAATAATATAACCATGTATGATATTAATATATAAATAAATATTAAAATATTAAATATTATTTTTATTATTTTTATATTAATAAATATTATTATTATATATTATATATATTTCAAGATAATTTATAGTATGTATATAGTTAATATTAATAATATATTAATAAATATTTTTAATATATATTATTAATACTTATTATGATATAAAAAATATATATAATATATTTTTGTATATATTAATAATATTATAATATTACTAATTATAATTATAAATAAATATTGAAATATTTATTAATAATGATTATTAGTTATATTATAATATTATTAATATGGATTATTAATAATAAATATTCATAATATTATAATATTATAATATTTATTTAGTAATATAAATATTCAAATATTTATTAATAATGATTATTTCTAATATTATTATATTATTAATATATATTATTAATACTATATATTAATAGTATTATAATATTTTAATATTTATTTAGTAATATTAATAATATTATAATATTACTAATTATAATTATAAATAAATATTGAAATATTTATTAATAATGATTATTAGTAATATTATAATATTATTAATATTATATATTATGAATAAATATTCAAATATTTATTAATAATGATTATTAGTTATATTATAATATTATTAATATGCATTATTAATAATAAATATTCATAATATTATAATATTTTAATATTTATTTAGTAATATAAATAATATTATAATATTTTAATATTTATTTAGTAATATAAATAATATTATAATATTACTAATAATTATTATTAAGAAATATTACATTATAATGTTACTAATAATCATTATAAATAAATATTCTAATATTTATTAATAATGATTATTAGTAATATTATAATATTATTAATATATATTATTAATAATATAACCAACTATGATATAATATATATTACTAATATATTATTAGTTCTTTTGCTTTATTAAAAATATAGCCATGTATGATATATTAAATTATTATATATTATTAATATTTTTTTATATTATATATATTTCAAGTTAATTTATAGTATGTATATAGTTAATATTTTTAATATATTAATAAATATTTTTAATAAATATTATTAATATTTTTATAATATTATTAATATATATAAAATATTTTTTGTGATTTTAATCATAATTTATATATTTAATATATTATTATTCTTATTAATATATAATATATATTTTTCAAGTTAATATAATAAATTTATTATATATAATATTTATTTATTGATATATAAATTAATCTGATGGGTAGTGGATATAGGCCTATCGGCGTATATCAACCACATTGGTAAATGTGGTTGTAAATCTATTTTATATACGCCTATCGGCGTATATCAACCACATTAGTTTTTACTAATGTGGTTGTGCTAGTAATAAACTCATTGGAGCCCGTTACTTTGTCAAAAGATATGAAGCCCAGTACGGTCGTATCCACGGAAAGGAAGATTACAGATCTCCTCGAGATGCCGATGGACATGGCACGCACACTTCATCTACTACGGCCGGATCGGAGGTGTCTGCTGCCACCTTCCTTGGTTTCGCCGGATGAACGGCTAGAGGCATCGCTACCAAAGCTCGATTGGCCGTCTATAAAGTCTGTTGGGAGTTTAACTGCGTGACCTCCGATGTGCTTGTGGGAATGGAGGCGGCTGTTTCCGATGGAGTCGACCTGCTATCCATATCGCTCGGCATCGTTAGTGGTGCCGGTTATTATCACGATATTCTGGCAATTGGAGCTCTGGAAGCAACTGAGAAGGGTGTTTTTGTCTCGTGTTCCGCTGGTAATGCTGGTAATTCAGGGCCTTATAATATTTTCGACACGACGCCATGGATAACCACCGTAGGCGTGGCACTGGTTGTGCTTGGCAACGGCAAAAGCTACATGGGCTTCGCCCTCAACAAAGACTTGTCCCTGGCCAACGAGAAATTGCCTTTGGTATACGGGAAAACAGCGTCGAGTAACGAGAATGCAAGCTTCTGCACTGATGGAAGCCTTCATCCCGATATGGTCCGTGGTAACATCTTTCTTGAGTATCTTCTCCACTAGCACAGTTACCTGGGCATACACCTTTATAAAATTTCTTTAGTAACCAGTATGTCCAAGTGTCTTGCATAGTTTCTTCATTGTCTTAGGTGATTCCAGGTTCATAATAGCAGCAATCTTCGCAGGGTCTATCATCAATCCAGGTTTATCAATCCATGTTTACAAACAACATGCCCCAATAGTATACAAAAAGTTAAAAAAAAATGCACTTCTTCAAATTCAACGATATTTGATACTGCCTACACATATCCAACATCGATCTCAAGCTGAAAACAAGCTTCTTCAACAACACAAGGTGTCGAATCATCAAAGTAAACCTCCAAAAAATTGTGTATATACTCCTTGAAAGTTGTGACTAAAACTCTAGAAAATATGGCAGAGCAATATTCTTCAAGCCAAAAGGCATCACAATGTACTCGTAACAACCCCATCCTCTAGCAAAAGTTGTCTTATGTATTTATTCTAGTGCAATTTTGATATGGTAACCCGGAAAGCCAGATGTGAAAGAATAAGCCTCTTGTCTTCCTACATTTTCCAATACTTCGTCCGTGAATGGTGTGGGAAAGGGGTCATGCAAACATGCATCATTCAATTTCCTTGGGTCCGTACATATTTTGATTTCGCCCTTTGCCTTCTTTTCCTGAACTACCATGGGGCTTACCCATTCATATTCTTTGACCTGTTCAATGATCTCTGCTTTGATCATTTTTTCTAACTGTGCCTTCACTTTTTCCTTATAATTCAAAATCAATCAATATGGACTTTTATTTACTAACTTCGCATCAGTTTTCATAGTAATCCTCATAACTCTTAGGTCTCTTACTATACCCTTTGTTGTGGAGGTAAATCCCCTCTGCGGACAGAGGCGATCCCTACTAGCCCAGACCGGGTCTAGCAACAATCAATCACGCTATAGTGCAGGTCTCTAATTGAAAATAAACCAACTAGCGATGAAGGCTTACCTGGAATCCAATGCAGTCATTGTAGAAGAGGTGGCGCTCCCATTCCTCAACTCTGGCAGATCACGATCCCCATGATCTCCGTGATAGGACACATGCACATGCGAGAAAAAAAAAAAACGCAAGCGTAAAATCCAGTAGATGCAACTATATGTTAGTCAGAAAGGACATAACTCATCATCATAAATAACAACAAGAGTGGAACCATAACCAATATTCGTTTATTAATAATCAATCAAAGGAAAATTACAACCATAGTTCTGACACTGAATTCTCCTTCGGAGGGGGTCGCCAGCAGAACACGTCTCGAAAAGTCTGTCAAGGATGGGACAAACCTCTCTCTTCGGATCTTGACGATAGTCTCCTTGCTTGAAATTGGCCTTAAGGGAATTATAGAGGCTCTTACAGCATAAGGCTCCTGGAAATTTGGGAACTTGAAGACTAGCTTGCTATGGAGATGGGCAAGCTTTTATAGATGGAGGAAGAGGAGTTGGGATCCCTATAATCATGGGATTGGCCCTATCATCAAGGAAGCTTCCATGAGAGGTGGCAAACCATTTCCTCTCTATGGAAATCCGCAGCCAAACCTCCCAACTCAAGATAGATATCATTTTCTGGATCAGTTAGGACGAAACTTCCGCCATTTATTTTTAAAAAACACCTCTCAAATTGGCTGGCGCGAGTGTGACTCTGGGACAGAGCGCCAGTTGGCGCAGCCTCTTTGAAGTATTTTCCCCATTGGCGCGGGTACTGAACTACCTACTCGCGCCAATGCTAAAAGGGCCATTTTCAGGGTTTTTCACAAGGAGATGTCTTCAGGGCAATGAAAGATCTTGTTCATTGGGATGTCATGAAAGTGGTTTCAAGCCATGTCACTGCTCATAGGTCACAAAATGAGCCCTCCAATGTGCGGGACGGGGATTGCAGGGACGGTGACAAATCATTGTGTAACAGATGCCCCCTAAAGCATGAGGCCCGAGAGAGAAAGAGGGGTGAGATGCTTTACGAGAACGTGTCCAACTGGAAACTCCGCCGTCGGAAAACCTGCGCGAAGAAATAAAACTGATATTTCAGATACATGATATATATGCGGTATGGGCGCAGCCATCCATAACAGAGTATACAATAATCCAGATCCAAGGTACGGACGCAGCCATCCTGTGAGGATCGATAAATACACTCAGGTATGGTCGCAACCATCCAGTAAGTGAGTCATGTAATCAGTCATAATAATCCACAAAATCGCAGCCTGGATTACAACAGACACAATCCAGGGTCTTGCGCTCCATCTCGACCTGAACAAAGTACAAGTTCAAGCATGCGAATATGTGAGCTGAAGTTGAACATGCAAGAACATCGTCTGATTACCAGCCAATAATGAAAGTCGTTAACAGACGCGAGAGGTACCACCAATAATGACAATGGCCCTCAAGGTATTATAGGTACACTCTACGACATGTGAATCAATGAGTTGGCATCGAACACCCGTAGAATCACCCGATCGGAGGTCAATGATGAAAACCTCGCGTCGAATGCAAAGAACCTGCCATTGAGGCATGCAAGCCCCAAGGTACCAGAAGGGAGTCTCTAGATCAACTTCCTGGATAATGAGCTGGAGTCAACAGGAAGTGATCTTGATCGAAGGTGGGCCATAGTGTTTCCCACATCATCGACACGAGACAGAGAAACATAATGTTTTTCGTGAATCACGATTAGATGAGAATCAGAGGGAGGTTGATATTTGCAGAGGTCAACTTCTCTTAAACATATGAACGGCACGACAGTGGACTTGGTAGTATTTGACATCAACGGATCAAAGGTCATGGCGACGAGGCAAAGAGAAGATGAGAGGTCAAAAGGGATTACCCAAACCCACGGAGTCAAGTGAAAAACAAGATGAGATGTCCCCAACCCGACACGAATGCAGACAAGTGCCATGTTCAAGAGCGACATACTGCCGACACGACAATGATGTTGGTTCCATTTTTCCTCGCCATTTCTGGCAAGTACCCCAATTATTTTTGGTGACAAGCTTGAAGGGGATAGCATATGCTTGTGATATAAGTCCATCCTAGTACATTTAACGAGCCCTAGGAAGGAGCGACTCGAATAACGTCATTTCGACTGAATCCGATGTCATCAGGGTTTAATGAGTCTGACAAGGGAAGAACTCGGCGTCTTTTCATGTTTAGAGAGTTTGAAAAGACAGCTGAAAAGTAAACTCGAGAGGTCCCTTTTCGTAAATAGTTCCTCAGATCCGAAAAGGTAGAAACTATGTCTGAGAAAACCTCCTAGTCGCGATAGGCTAGGGTATTCCTTTTTTCGTAAATAATCTATCCCAGCCCGAAAAAGGGGTAAACGTATACTGGGTAGATTTCGTTTTGTGTCCACTTTAACGAGATCGAAACGATAAGGGCCTCGGAAATATTTTCATGTTTAGAGAGTCAGAAAAGAGCTGAAAGTTGACTCCTCCTTGAGGAACGAGTGGTATAAAGGGTAGCTACTGGTTCCGGCAATGGTGGAACTACTCATAACAAGATAAAGGTTGAGAGGCTGGCTAACAAGACCACTCATCGCAGCGGTTCCTCAGGAATGGGTAAGAAAACCAAGTGAAGGCATATGATTGGCCAAGCAGATAGTGACGATGGAGTGAGAAAACCAAGGCTCATCTGGCAAAACAGGCTGATAAAATGACAATCACAAGAGGTAAAATGGGAAAGGTTTTATTTTTACACAAGCTTGAAATCAAGAAACTCTGCTTGAAGTTGGTTTCATTTTTACACAAGCTTGAAACAAAGATAAACTATGCTTGAAACTGGTTTCATTTTTACACAAGCTTAAAATAGAAACAAACTATGCTTGAAAAAGTAAGCATGATCTCAGCATGGTGACTCAATTCGAGGTACATGCCCCCCAAGCTTCAATCCATATGAAAGGCAGATGGAGTGAAGGTTCAAGTTACGAGATCTAAGAAAGACTCGACTGGGATTTTACGAGAACTTATCAAAGACACGAATTGAACAGGAATGTGTTTCATTGTTTTAATGAGGTTGACACATTAAAAGAACTATCCTCAGACACCCTTGTTTCATTTCTTAAAAAGCTTGACACAAGACAAGGAACTATGCTCCAACAACCTTGTTTCATTTTTTAAGGAGCTTGACACAAGACAAGGAACTCTGCTCCGACCAGCTTGTTTCATTTTTTAAGGAGCTTGACACAAGACAAGGAAATATGCTCCAACAACCTTGTTTCATTTTTTAAGGAGCTTGACACAAGACAAGGAACTCTGCTCCGACCAACTTGTTTCATTTTTTAAGGAGCTTGACACAAGACAAGGAACTATGCTCCAACGACCTTGTTTCATTTTTTAAGGAGCTTGACACAAGACAAGGAAACATGCTCCGACCGACTTCATCATAATGAACAAGAAGTCATCGCTTCCAAGAGTTCGACTCCCGATGGAAGGAAAGCATCCTGGAAGTCAGGACCCAATGCCCCCAGCACCTGATGCACAACGGCATCATCATTGAGCATAGGCATGGGGTAGGTAGCCACATAGTTGACCTATGGTGGGGCAGATACAACGGGTGGATAAAAACTAGGAAGGGATGATGGCGGGCGAGTTGCCACATCGGGACCAAAGAACAAAAACTGATCAATGGTCACGATTCGTCCTTCATGCGGAAAGTAGACCACACGAAAGAGGGAGGAGACAAGCGCTCCCATGGCATAGGTGTAATCGCGCCCCAAGAGCAGATTGAAATCCAAGGGGCATGGAACAACCATCACGTCCATATGAACGGTTTTACCTCCCAAAGTAACAGGTAGCCTTGGAAGGATCCCTAACGGTTGACTGGTTCTTCTGTTAAAAGCCAACATATTCTGCGTAACAGGCATAAGCGGTGGCGAACCGAAAGCTTGCCAAGTAGTTGATGATATAATACTAACAGACGCGCCTTCATCTATAATGGTGCTGGGTACGACCAGACCAAAAGCCTATACTATGATCTTGAAAGGCACGTAAGATGGAAGGCAGTATCCTGAAAATCGGGTCCAATCAAAGGAAGCGACCAAACTACTCGGAGGGGCTACCATCGAACCGAGATGGTCTTCCCCTGGTGTTACGGAAGAAGAAGGAGCATCCTCCACGACCTCCATCTCGAAGGTGGGAGGGGTATCCTCCAGGACCTCCATCATGGGAAGCGGAGGAGCAACTTCTTCTTGAGGTACGAGGACAGGAGAATCTTTCTCCAAGTCCGAAGAATCTGAAGAAACTAGAAGGACATGAGGGGTGTGAGATCCACTCTCAACGGAAAAGACATGGTGTACCGCAGACGGGGCTAGCTCAACCGATTCCATGACCAATGGTTGGTTGGGGATGGATTCTTGAATTTGAATTTCCAGGGGAGTGGGATCGACCAAGGATGACTCTTGACCAATCGTAGGATCAGCTAGTGGAGGACTCAAAGAAAGTTGTTTGTAACCATCCAGGAGGCATGGTGTAGAAACGGTTGCGTTGTCCAAGACTCGTTTGGCTTCATCCATATACGGACAAAGGTGAATGGCATGGTGCCCTTCACACAAATTACAGGGATTGGTAATCTTACCCTGCTTCTTAGGAGTCTTACCAACACTAGCTGAAGACGTGCCCCCAACTTGACTCCTGGAGGCCAAAGGCAACGGTGGACGACCGTTGGACCATACTTCGAGCACCTTGGGAATGCCAGGGAAGTCTCGAAGAAGATGGTCTCCCATGCACAACATGCAAGGGAACTTGACTTTTTGTGTAGGGTTGGAAGGTTTATCAAGAGGAGGTGTGTCAGAAAAAATAGCGACATCTTTAGCCTCTCTTTTATCAGACTTCTTCTTCTTTGTCTTATTCTTCTTCTTCTTAGCCACCTAGTTACTCGAATCCAGAGTTTCACTAGGCGAAGTAGAAGAGGAGGACGCAGAAACAGGCGAAGAAGGGGAGAGGTCCACCTTGGAATCAACATGATGTTGTTCAGGCGGAGGAACTGATTGAACAGTAGCCGAGACATTCGGGACCACAGAGGTTGAAAACAACCAAACGAGCGACAACAGTTAACCCGAGGAAGGACAACGTTGCCTTATAAGGAGCCTTGACTTGTTTTCCAAAGGAGGAAAGGACTAGGATTCCCTTGAAGGGGGATTCCTTGGTTGGTGAACTCACGAAAATGTTGCCATAAACGATCTTGAGAACAACACCTACTAGGAAACTAACTTTAACTTGTAATATTTATTGGGCGGTTAAAGCGGTTAATTTTAAAACATTGAAAGCAAACTCTCTTAGTTTCATATTTTAAGAGTGAAAGCAGAGCGAGTGACTCTATCTCTTTCGAGTTTTGAAACAAGTGTGAAGAATGACGCTTGATGACCTTTTTAATTTAAAGAGTCGAGAAAAGATCAAAATGACTGCTCAGGAATGCTAGGCAAAGGGTGTACCAAATAACCGTGAACTGCAATATACACCTTGGTTTCAAAATGAAAAATAAATCAACCAAGGACTTAACGTACGTGCAGGCAATCTCCCCGAATGCTGTGTCCGGTGTATCACGGGTATAGGGCGACAGACTCGGCTTCCTATGGATAAAGGATTGAAACCTAGTGGGGTCTCCCTTTATATACGCGACGATACGGGGAGCACAAGTCCGTACTAGTGCTGTCTAAAGCCAAGAGGCGAACGACAGCTACTAGGTTTTAAGACGCCGGAACACGTCTCTAGCCTAGACCTCTAAATGTGTTTCGTTAGATTTCAATGCTGCCTTAGTGTAAATTGAGTAAATTTTAAAGTTTATCTTCAATTACGTTTCAGTTTTCAGGCCCTAGCGAATGTAATGTCTCAAAATCTCTTAAATGCAATCTATATGCCACAGTATATCATTTCATTCGATGAAAGCTACTTATGAGAGAGTTGAGAGCTTTTCACACAACGACGAAATGAACAGGAAACAACCAATGATGTCTCTAATGCAACTAATGAAAACTAAAAGGCTTTTCGTTCAAAGTTACCAATCACTACTAACACCGAAAAGATCTAATTCTCATTAACTAATGAAAAGCAAAAGAGATTTTTTTTTTTGTATTTTCAATATTTCAAAGCAAAGTGCACTAAAAATGAAAACTAATGCAAAGGCAATTCGAGAAATGATGACAAGAGAGCAAAACCAAGCAAATTCCACTCAATGGCAATCATAATCAGACCTCAAATCGACCAAAAGTCCCTCAATGTGAAAGAATCCCAAAGACTCAAAATGAGATGTGTAATCTAGGCTCAAGACGAGATGAAGCGAAATTCGAATGAAGACGGAAACAATCACTCAAACAACGCAATGAGATAATAGAAAACCACTAAATAAATGCAAAGAAGTAATCAGAAGTTTGACTGAACCGAAAGAGACCAAAAACTCCTAAGGAAGGCTCGACACACAACAACACCTAGATAACCTAGGGCTAAAATGAAAAATCGATGGAAATGGGAAAACAGCCAAAGGACGAAGGTAACGACCCGGTGGCGTCGGGCTCCCGCTCCCCCTTGCTCGAATAATTAGGAAAAAGCAAGACCAAACACAGACCCGGAGCTCGGAAGCTCGGGCCCAGAGACGGGCTGGTAGCTCACACCGGGTTGAGCATTGACGAAGTGAAAATTGGCCTTGAAATGATTGGCTTGGTAATACCTGACGACATCTTGTGGTGGGCGCTTGTGTCGGTGAAAAGCGCGCCGATCGAGTTTCCCGGTCAAAAATAAAAAATAAACGAAAAACGAAAGCGGTGGTGAATGTAGGGTATAAAAGGGCCCCGATCACACAAAAGAACAGTGAAAGACGGATCGACGAAGAATCGAAATCGACGACAAGGCAAGACAATACTCCAAGTTGTTCAGTCCGTAAACTAAACCGGAGATTGACTGAAGCAGCGTTGATCTACTCCGCTAATGCAGAGCAAAAGTGTTTCGAAGGCTATACGGCTAACCGGAGCCTGGTACGTAACACGAAAGCGAACAACGACAAAAGATGAACGGTCCCCCGACCCGAGTCTCCGGAATTTGTTGTGGAGGTAAATACCCTCTGCGAACAGAGGTGATCCCTACTAGCCCAGACTGGGTCTAGCAACAAGCGTTCACGCTATAGTGCAGGTTCCTAATTGCAAATAAACCAACTAGTGATGAAGGCTTACTTGGAATCCAACGATGTTGCTTGTAGAAGAGGTAGCACTCCCATTCCTTAGCCCTGGCAGATCACGATCCCCACGATATCTGTGATGGACACCTGCACATGCGAGAAACAAAACAAACGCAAGCATAAAACCCATTAGATGCAACTATATGTCAGTCAGAAAAGACATAACTCATCATTATAAACAATAAAAAGAGTGGAACCATAACCAACAGCCGTTTGTTATTAATCAATCAAAGAAAGAATACAACCATAGTTCTGCGGCCCCGTTCTCCCTCGGGGGGGTCGCCGACGAAACACGTCTCTAAAAGCCTATCAAGGATGGGACAACCACTCTCTTCGGATCTTCGACGATAGTCTCCTTGCTTGAGTCGGCCTTAAGGAATTATGGAGGCTCTTACGACGTAAGGCTCCTCGAAATTTGGGAAACTTGAAGACTGGCTTGCGCTAAATCTGCTGGAAGATTTTGTAGATGGAGGAAGAAGAGGTTGGGATCCCTGTAATCATGGGATTGGCCTAGCATCGAGGAAGCTTCCATTAGAGGTGGCAAACCATTTCCTCTACATGGAAATCCGTAGCCAAACCTCCCAACTCAAGATAGATACTAGTTTAGGAATTTGTTAGGACGAAACTTCCGCCATTTATTTTTTAAAAAAACTCCTTATTAAGGGTGGCGCGAGTGCGACTCTGAGACAGAGTGCCAATTGGTGCGCCCTCTTTGAAGGATTTCCCCCATTCGGCAGCAGATGTAAATGCCTACTCGCGCCCCGATATAAAAGGGCCATTTCGGGGTTTTCCTGAGGAGATATCTTGAGCAATGAAAGCTCTTGTTCGGAGAGGATGTCGTAGAAAGTGGTTTCGAGCCATGTCCCTTTGCTCACGGTCTGAAATGAGCCCTCCAATGTGCGGGACGGGGATTACGGGGACGGTGACAAAATTCATGGCAACAC